>CAUYQV010198685.1:0-10244 GCA_963574575.1 Galagoides demidoff | reverse complement strand
TTTTCAGGGACATGTGAGTGAATTCCATCCTCCTTATTGACTCCTGGGTCCTGGGTGGTGTGAACACTTCTCTTCCCATCAGACCACTCTCTAGACTTTAAGTATACAGACAAGTACAGAGAGATGACCCAGGAACATAGTGATGCCAGAGAAGCCTGTCTCAGCCCAGCTTCCCTGTGGCACATCCACTCTTACCTCTGAGCCACCAACCTTCCTAGTCCAATGACTTGTCTACCTTTCTATCCAAATCTCTACTTAAATTCTTCATAGACCCTGGAGTGTACATGAATTCTACTAGTTTAAACTGGTTTTGTGTTTCTGGTGAGGAAATTTATTTCCTTGAGGTGGCAGGGCCTATAGAAACATGACTGAGTGCACCTGCCTCTTGCTGGGGGTTGTTTAGAGGCTGCCTTCTTGTCGGAGGGCCTCCTGCAGTCTCTGTAAACAGAACTGTTCCAGCCTGACCACTTACTTCATTAAGCCAGCTCGGAAGGGAGTCTGCTAGCAAGATGGAGCCTAAAACAACATAGCACAGCCACAGGAGTGACCTCCTTTCAACTTTGATATATTCTATTAGCAAGAAGCAAGTCACGGTCACCATCAACACTCAGAGGAAGCCAGTCACATAAAGGCCCAATACCTGGGTTAGGGGACACAGTGAGGGTGGGGGCCCTCCCAGTCTGCCATATAGAGACTTTGCAACTTCCCAGGCACATGGGAGTCCTGTCCTCCAACACCAACATCAAAAAAAGGTTCCTCTGAAACCGTTATTGTTTTCAATTTTTTGTGTGGTTAGAACACGTAAGGTCTACAGTCTGGGCAAATTCCAAGTACGCAATACAGTATTCTTTACTATGTTCATGTGTCTGTACATTAGGTCTCCAGAATGTGTTTATCCTGCATAACTGAAACTTTGTACCCCATGTCCAACCTCTCTCCATTTCTCCCTCCTCCTAGCTCCAAAACCACTGTTCATTTTACTCTTTACTTCTATGTGTTTGACTGTTTTAGATTCCACATATGAAATATATCATGCAGCTATCCGTCTTTCTTGTCTGGAGTATTTCACTTAGCACAACGTACTCAGGTTTATCCATGTTGTTCAATGGCAGCGTTTTTCAGACTGAGTAATATTCCGTTGTGTGTAGGTGCCATATATTCTTTACCCATTCATACTTCAGTGGACTTTTAGGTTGTTTCCACATGTTAATTGTGGTGAATAACACTTCGCAAACTTGCCCATGCAGATATCTCTACAAGAGTCTCATTTTGCCTGATTTGGATATAAACACAGGAGTGAGATTGCTATACCTTAAGGTAGTTATATATTTATATATATAAATTATAATTAAATTTATATATTTTTTTCAAAATCTTTATACTGTTTGCCAAAATGGCCATACAAGTTTATATTTCCACTAACAGAGTATGAGAGTTCCTTTTCTCTGAATCCTAATAGCCTTTATTATTTCTTGTCTTTTTGGTCATAGCATTCTAATCTAAAGGGTGGGTAGTGATATCTCATTGTAGTTACGTAATAATTAGTGATGCTGAGTATCTTTTCATATGCTTGTTGGCTATTTGTATGTCTTCTTTTAAGAAATATCTATTCACATCCTTTGTCCACTTTTAAATCAGGTTATTTGGGGGTTTTTGCAATTAAGGTGAATAAGTTTCTTCTATAGGTATTAGGATATTGAGCCCTTATGTGGTTTAAAAATATTTTCTCACATCCATAAATTGCCTTTCCACTCTCTTAATTGTTTCCTTTGCTTTATAGAAAGAAGCTTCTTAGTTTGATGCAATCCTGTTGGTCTATTTTTGTTTTTCTTACCCTTGCTTTTGGTGTCACTTCTTAAAGTCCATTGACCAAACCATGCCAAGAAGATATTTTTCTGCATTTCCTTCCAATAATTTTATGATTTTAGGTCACAGATTTAAGTATGTAATCTATTTTGACTTGATTTTTGGATACAGAATAAGTTCAAAAGGTTCCAATTTTATTCTCCTGCATATAAACATCCAGTTTTTCTATACTATTTAGGAAGAGAATATTCTTTCCCCATTGTATGTTTTTGGCACATTTGTCAAAAATCAATTGACTGTATATGTGTAGATTGATTTCTGAGCTCTTCATATTCCATTGCTCTGAATTTCTCTTTTTATGCCATCACCATGCTGTTTTCATTGCTATAGCTTTGTAATATATTTTAAAACCCAATAGTGTAATATATTCTGCTGTATTTTTTCAAGCCAGGATTGCTTTCACTATTCAGAGTCTTTTATGGTTCCATATGAATTTTAGTATTATTCTTTCTATTCTGTGAAGAATGATAATGGAATTGTAATGAGGCTTACATTGAATTTATAGATCATTTTGAGTAGCATGAATATTTTCACAATATTATTTTTTCAATCCATGAACACAGGATATCTTTTCATGTATTGTGTCACCTTCTGTTTTTGTTTTTTTTTTTTATCATGAATTGCCATACAGTTCTTTCAATTCTTTGGTTATATTTACCCTTAACTATTTTATTTTCATGCTATTATAAAGGGGATTGTTTTCTTAATTTCATTCTCAGACAGTTCATTGGTAGTGTACTGAAATGGTAATGATTTTTATAAGTTGATTTTGTGTCCTAAAACTACTAACATTTTTCATTCTAACATTTTCATAGTATCTTTAGGATTTTTGATAGATGAGATCATGTCACAAACAAACAGAGTCAATTTCACTTTTCTTTCCTATTTGGATACTTTTTTTACTGTCTCAGGCCTAATTTCTCCAGCTAAGAACCCAGAACTGTGTGGAATCTAATTGTTAAGAGCGGATGTCCTTGTTTTATCCTTGTTCTTAGAGGAAAAGCCTTCAACTTCTCACCACGTTCCCAAAGTTTTACTGCTAGCAGTGGGTTTGTCACACACCTGTATGGCTTTTGGTGTGTTCCGGAACATTTCCTCCATTCCTAATTTATAGAGTTTTATTGTGAAAACATGTTGAATTTTATCACATGCTTTTTCTATAGAGATTATCATGTTATGTTTGTCCTTCATCGTGTTCTTATGGTGAATCATACTTATTAATTTGCATATATTGAGCCACCTCAGGAATAAATCCCACTTAACCATGATGAATGACCCTTTTAATGAGCTGTTGAAATCAGTTTGCTAGCATTTTCGTGATAAATTTTTACATCTATGTTCATCAGTGACATTGGCTTACAATTTTCTTTTCTTGTAGTCTCTTACTCTGGCTTTGGTACTAGGATAAGGCTGGACTTGTAAAATAAGTTTGGATGTGTTTCCGCCTCTTCAATTTTTTAGGATATACTAGTAGTAGTTCTTTAAGTTCAGGGTAGAATTCATCCGTGAAGCCATATGGTCCTGGGCATTTCTTGGAGGAGTGACTTTTAATATTGACACACTCTCCTTACTCAAAATCAGTATGTCCAGATTTCCAATTTTTTCATAATTAGGTCTTGGTAGGTTATATATGTTTCTAGGAATTTATCTATTTCTTCTAGGCTGTCTGATTTGATAGTGTGTAATTGTTTGTGGTAATTTTCTCTGATCTGTGCTACCAGTTGAAATGTCTCCTCTTTCATTTATTTCCTGCCCCCTGTCTTTCATTTCTTATATTACTTATTTGAGCTATCCCTTTTTTTTTTCTTTGTCTAGCTAAAGGTTTGTTGATTTTGTTTAGTGCTTCAAAAATCCAACTCTTAGTTTCATGGATCTTTTTCTATTATTTTTCTATTCTTCATTTCATTTATTTCTGTTTTAATCTTTGTAATTTTCTTTCCTTCCTTTCCTAACTTTGAATTTAATTTGTTACTCTTTTTTTTTCTAGTGCCTTGAGGTATAATATACGTTTGCTTATTAGATCTTTATTCTTTTTGGCTTGTTTCTATAAACTTCCCTTTTAGAACTACTTGTTCTGCATCCTGTAAATTTTGGTATTTTGTCAGGGTGTTGGATACATGTTCCAGTTCCTTCTATCTTCCCAGTGAAGCTGAACATGGGGAACTGTATGTTCACGTCTTCATTTTCTGTGGTCCAGGGTCACTCAGGAATGCAAAGCTGCACCAACTCCCAGAATTAAGTTGTTAAGAAGACAATCCCTTGTGTGGGAGTTATACAGATTGTGTCACTTGGTGTGTGGCCAAACATCTTCCAGGAAGTATGGGTAGGTCTGGGTTTATCTCTGGGGTAAGCCATAGAGAAGGCTTGTTAGGTGCCAAGCTCTGGCTGCTAGAAGCTCTTGTTTGTTTTCTTTGTTAGTGCCTCAGTGCACTTTTGCTAGAAGCTAGGCCATCAAATAGCCCCTGGAAGTATGTGTCAGAAGCCTCTTCTGGAGAGAAAATGGGACTTGCATAACCTCTCCTCTTTTTTTCACTGTTCCAAGGAGTTGTAATCCTGTTTAAAACCACCTCTGCTCTGTTACTGTATCGATCTTCACATATGCAGAGTCAATGCTTATCCCAGAACTAAGAGGTTTAGGATTCAATCCCTCAGGTAAAAGCTATAAAATTTGAGAACTCGATGTGTGGATAGACTCCTTCCAGAAGGACAAATAGACTTGGAGTTATCCCTGGGATGAGCTGGGGGAGAAGACTCAAAAAGTACTCTCTCAGGCTGCCAGAGAACTCCATCTTGTCCTCTCCTTTAACTCCCTGGGGCAAGTTAGCTGCCAAGTAGCCACTGGAAGACTGTGTTGTAAATGCCTTCCAGGGAAAAACAGAAGGCTGCATTTTTAAGCCCCTTCTCTGCAGTGTTCTTAAGGAATTAGCCTTCCAGAAGTGTTTGAAGGCCATGTAAAATCAGCACTTTTTCCTGTGGTCTAAAAAGACACATGTAAGCCAGGCCCCTCTGCCTAGAGCTATAACAGGTGTAGGATTCAGTCCCTTGGGTGGAATCTGTAAAAGTTGGGGAGCTTGATATATAGATAAACACCTCCCATGAGGTGTCAATAGACCTGGAGTTATCACTGGGGCAAGCCAGGCTTGGTTCAGGAAGTACTAACCTGTTTCTTAGGCTAGCAGCAGCCTGAGAAATATGGGCATTTTCCACAATTTTTCCCCCTTGGCTTAGTGCACAGAGAGTAGAAGATAAATGTTTGTCCCATCCTTTAATTCCCCAGTGCAACTTAGTTAGAAACCAGCCCACCAAGTAGTCACTGGAAGAGTGTCATAAACCCCTTCTGAGGAGGAATAGGGAAGTGCATTTTTTAAACTCCGTCTCTGCCCTGCTCCTGAGAGATAAAGCTTCTACAAATGTTTGAGTACTTGTATCAAACTGATAATTTTTTTTCCTGCGGTTAGAATGACTCATGTGTATGCACATATCTAATGTATTCCCCTCGCAGAGTTGGTAATTAAGAGCCAAACCACAGAGAACTTTAGAATTAGGCTGCCATATGTGTCTATGGCCCAAACCCTCCCCTCCACAGGAAAAGATGGTGTCAGGGATTCCTTTCCTGATGATAGGGCACAGTGCCCAAGGTGGGGTCCATGCCCAAGTGTGCCTCAGCCTTTCCTAATCAATCAACATGGACATTTCCAAGTTGTCCAGCGGGTAGGAGACTTTCAGTTAGTCTCTGACTTTCAGAGGCCCCTGATCCATGAATATGGGTGGTGGGAGAGTCAGGAACTTCCTACTTATCACTTCTCATTCTTTCCATTTCTGAAGCATTTTTGTAATGTCTCCTGTTTCATTTCTGATTTTATTTATTTAAATCTTCTCTCATTTTTTCTTAGGTAGTCCAGCTGAAGGTTTATCAATCTTATCTTTAAAAAAACGATTTATGCTCTAATCTTTTTTATTTCCCTTCTGCTACTAACTTTAGGCTTAGTTTAGTCTTCTTTTTCTAGTTCCTGGAGGCTTAAGTTAGGTTTTGTGTTTGAGATCTTTCTTCTATTCATGTAGCTATTTATCACCTAGCAACACTTTCCCAGAAGGTTGGTATGTTGTGTTTTTGTTTGTCTTGAAATACTTCAAAATCACTTTGATTTCTTCTTGGACCTAATGGTTACTCAAGAGTGTGTTGTCAAATTTCCAGGTATTTGTGAATTTTCCTGTTTTCTTACTGTTATTGATTTCTAGTTTAATTTTGAGTATCTTAGATACTTCAAGGAATTTCAAGTGTCTTAAATTTGTTAAGATTTGTATTGTGACATAAGCTGTGAGCTGCCCTGGAGAACATTAAATGCGCACTTGAGAAGGATGTGCATCATCGTGCTGCTCTAGGGAGGAAAGATCTAATTTGTCTGTAGTGTTGTTTAAGTTAACTGCTTATCTTCTTATTGAAGTGACACTTTATCGTCGCACACAAACTTTATGGGCACCTGTATGATGCCTCTTTTTTTTTTTTATCTTTTTGTGTTTTGTTTTTATTAAGTCATAAATGTGTACATTGATGCATTTATGGGGTTCAGTGTACTGATTTGATATACAATGTGAAATGCCTACATTGAACTGGTTAACACATCCATCACAATTGTAGCCTTTTCTTAATAGTTTTGAAATATACCATTGCATCATGCACATTAGGTGAGGTTTCCCCAAATGCCCTCACTCCTCACACCTCCTCCCTCAATTCTCGTCTCTCTCCTTTTCCCTTCTACTTTCTGGACTATAGTTATCTTTTATCATTCATATGAATGCGTGAGTGATTATATATTGATTTAATAGTAGCATTGAGTACATTAGATATTTTTTTTTCCATTCTTGAGATACTTTACTAAGAATATGTTCCAGCTCCATCCAGGTAAACATAAAAGATGTGAAGTCTCAATCCTTTTTATGGCTGCATAGTACTCTATGGTGTACATATATCACAGTTTGTTAATCTATTTAAAGGTCGATGGCATTTGGGCTGTTTCCATGTCTTGGCAATTATAAACCGGGCTACAATAAACATTTTGGTGCAAAGTCTTTATTGTAAAATAATTTTTCATCTGTGTATATACCTAGTATAGGAATTGTAGGATCAAATGGTAGGTCTACTTTTAGGTCCCTGAGTGTTCTCCAAAATTCTTTCCAAAAAGGTCATATTAGCTTGCACTCCCACCAGGAGTGAAGAAGTATTCCCTTCTCTCTGTATCCATGCCAACAGCTATATCTGTAATTTTGGGATTTTGTTATGTGGGTTAATCTTGCTGGAGTTAGATGATATCTCAAAGTGGTTTTGATTTGCATTTCTCTGATGATTAAAGATAATGAGCATTTTTTTATGCGTTTGTAGGCCATGTACCTGTCTTCATCAGAGAAATTCCTGTTCAAGTCTCTTACCCATATAGAAATGGGGTTATTTATTCTTTCCTTATCGATTGCTATCTTCTTGTATTATTGATTAGCTTGACTTCTCCATGGATTCTAGTTATCAGACCTTTTTCAGAGGCATAACCTGCAAAAATCTTCCCCCATTCTGAAGGTTGTCTGTTTGCTTTACTTACTGTGTTCTTGGCTGTACAAAAGCTTTTTACTTTGACCAGATCCAAGTAATGTATTTTTGGTATTGATGCAATTGCCTGGGTGGTTCCTCCTCATAAAATAATTCTCTCAAACCTATTTCTTCAAGTGTTTTCCCAGCACTCTGTTTTAGTATTTTTATAGTTTCATGTCTTAAGTTTAAATCTTTTATCCAGTGAGAATCAATTTTTGTCAATGGTGAAAGGTGGGGGTCCAGTTTCAGTTTTCTACAGGCTGCCAGCCAGTTCACCCAGCACCATTTGTTAAATGGGATTTTTCCCCCCACTAAATGTTTTTGATGGACTTATCAAAGATCAAATGATAATAAGTAGCTGGGTTCATCTCTTGATTATCTATTTTTTCAATCTCTTTAAAGTATGGCAATGGTGCTTTAATAGGATTGCATTAAATCTGTAGATTGCTTTGGGTAGTATGGACATTTTAACAATGTTGATTCTTCCCAGCCATGAGCATGGTATGTTTTTCCATTTGTTAACATCTTCACCTATTTCTTTTCTCAGAGTTTTATAATTCTCTTACTAGAGATCTTTCACATCCTTTGTTAGGTAAATTCCCAGATATTTTATCTTCTTTGGTGCTACTGTAAAAGGAATCAAGTCCTTGACTATATTTTCAGCTTGACTGTTGTTGGCATATATAAAAGTCACTGATTTGTAGGTATTGATTTTGTATCTTGAGACACTGCTGTATTCTTTGATCACTTCTAAGAGTTGTGTAGTTGAGTCACGGGGATTTTCCAGGTATAGGATCATATCATCTGTGAAGAGTGAGAGTTTGATCTCATCTGACCCTATTTGGATATCTTGATCACCTTCTCTTGCCTGATTGTGATGGCTAAGATTTCCAATACTATGTTGAATAGCAGTGAAGTCAATCTCCTGTCTAAGAGATGCTTTATTTGGATTGAGCCTCTCTGAGGTTCTGAAACTGTCTACTATCTGTTGTTATGCTTGGGAAATTCTCCTTCATAATATCTTGCAGTAGAGCATCTATACCTTTAGGACTATCCTCTTCTCCTTCAGGAATTTCTATAAGACAAATGTTTGATCTTTTGAAGTGATCCCATAATTGTCTCAGGGAATGATCAGTTTTTGCTCTCCATTTGTCTGTGTCTTTGAGTGTTTGGGAACATTCAAAAATTGTGTGTTCAATTTCAGAGATCCTTTATTCTGCCTGGTCAACGCTATTACTGAGGGATTCTACTGTATTTTGGAGCTCCTTGAAGAACTTTTTTATTTTCTTGAGCTCTGCTATCTCTTTTCTCATTATGTCCATATCTTTGGTGACTTTGTCTTTGAATTCACTAATTTCTTGGGATAAATTTAGAACTACTCTTTGTATTTCACTTTCTATTTCACTTTTCTTCCATTCTATTCATCTTATTTGCCATCCATATTCTGAATTTCATTTCTGACATTTCAACCATTTGTCTATGCATGGCATCTTCAGGTATATCTCGTTTGTCATTTTTTGGGGGGAGGGGGAGTTGATCTATTCTGGTTATTCATGTTGCCAGAATTCTTCCATTGGTTCCACACCATGTTTACTTTCCACCATTTGGTTATTAGAACTCATAGGGTGAGATTAAACTGGGGTTCCCAGGTAGTAGAGATAATCATCCACCTACCAAAGTGCTAGGCTTTATAATTGTGGCTATCACCTATAACCTTACAAAGGTCTCTTTCAGAGATTTGGCCAGAGACTCTAAGGACCTACTTGGTGAGATAGCACAAGCTAGCTCTGTTTTGATATCAGCCAACCTCTACCCTATCCTAAGAAGCCACAATATTAGGTTTAAATCTCAGCTGTGGAGAGATACAGTCAGCTACAGCACCCCATCCCCACCCTTCCATTCTTTTCTTTTACAGAACTTCGAAGGTCAACCTCAGAGTGTCTCCAGGTGGATAGCCCCAGACACGAGTTCCAATCAAATTGACTAACAGTACAAACCTTTCTCAACAGAGGAGGATCCAAGGGTCTTCAACAGCACAATTGGAGCCAGGGGTCCACCCATCCACCCACCAGACTCAGTACACACTGGTATCTGATTCTCTGCTAGCTGGACCAGTTGGAGTCATGGGACCATACCCACCCTGCTGGTCTCAGTTCACACCTTGCAAACCTCAGCTTGCAGGCCCAGCCCCACCTGCCAAACTCAGTCCACATCAGGCTAACACTCTCCCACTTGTGAGCGCTGTCAGAGCTGGGGGTTCTGCACCTCCTCCCACCAGACACAGCCCGAGCTGTGGGTCAACACCACCACTGGCTCAGCAAAGTCTTAACCAGGGGACCGGTCCTCCTCCTGCCAATTGTCCCTTTCTTCCCACACTCTCTTTCTTCCCAGTAGTCACAGACTCTGTCCTAATGTTCTGTGGTCCACACTATACTCAGATCTCTCAGGAAAAGGCCAGATACTCTGTGCTCTGCAGAGCACACAGTATCTTTAGAGACAGTTTTTTACTTAGAGTATATTTTTCCTGGTGGAAGTAAAACCACTATTGATTTATTTTGGTTACTATTTGCATGAAATCTCTTTTTTAATTTATGTCTATCTGTAAATCTAAAGTGGGTTTGTTATTACTAAGAATTGCAAACTAATACAACCTTTTTGGAAGGAAGTTTATTATTACCAAGAATTGCAAACTAATACAACCTTTTAGAAGGAAGGAAGTATTTCAAAGAATTTAAATTAGACCTCCCATTTGATCCTGTAATCCCATTGCTAGGCATCTACCCAGAAGGGAAAAAAA
>CAUYQV010198672.1:0-12143 GCA_963574575.1 Galagoides demidoff | reverse complement strand
TCTCTCTCCCTCTCCCCCCTCTCTCTCCCTCTCCCTCTCTCTCTTCCTCTCTCTCCTTTGCTTTTGTTTCCTGTCCTTTTGAGGAGTTGTACAACCAGACTGATGACCCAGAACTCTTCTCCAATGTTCTCATCCAAATGTTTCATAGTTTCAGGTTTTAGATTTAAGTCTTGAATCCATTTTGATTTTTGTATATGGTGAGTGACAGAGGTGTAGTCTCATTCTTCTGCCTACGGTTAGTTATACAGTTGTCCCAGAACCATTTATTGAAGAGACTATTTTTTCCTCATTTTCTCTCCTGACACTTTTGCCCAAAATGAGTTGGCAATAAATGCATAGATTTATCCTTGGGTTCTCCGTTCTGTTCCACTAGGCTGTGTGTCTTTTATGCCAACACAATGCTGATTTGGAAACCACAGCTCTACAGCATATTGTGAAGTCAGTAGGATGATTCCCCCAGCTTGTTCTTTTTGTTCAGAATGGCTTGGCTCTTCAAGGTTTTCTGTGATTCTACATAAATGTTGAGATTGTTTTTCCTAATGCAGAATATCATTGGTATTTGATGGGGGTTGCATTGAATCTGGAGATTGCTTTGGGTATTACAGACACTTTGACAATATTGATTCTCCCGATCCATAAGCATGGAGTACCTTTCTATTTTTGTGTGTGTCCTCTTCAGTTTCTTTCATCAATGTTTTATAGTCTCCCTTGTATACCTCGTTCTTCACATCTTTGGTTAAATTGATTCCTGGATCTTTTATATTCTTTGTAGCTATTGTAAATGAGGTTGCTTCCTTGATTTCTTTTTCAGACTGTTCACTGTTGGCATGAATGCTACTGATTTTTGTATGTTGATTTTATATTTTGCAACTTTACGGAATTAGTTTATCAGTCTTAACTCTTTTTTTCATAATATCTTTAGGTTTTTCCAAATATAAGATTGTGTTGTACTAGGATAATTTGTCTTCTTTCTTGTTAATTTGAATGCTATTTATTTCTTTCTCTTGATTAATTGCTCTGGCCAAGACTTCTGGTATGAAGTAGAATAAAAGTGGTGAAAGTAGGTAACCTTGTCTTGGTACAGGTCTTAGACGAAAGGCTCTAAATTTTTCCCTGATCAGTATGATATTGGCTGTGGGCTTTTAATATATCGTCTTTATTATTTTGAGATATGTTCCTTTTATACTCCCTTTTTTTGGAGAGTTTTATCATAAAAGAATGTTATGTTTTACTAAATGCTTTTTCAGGATGTATTGAAATTATTTTTTTCTTTTTGTTATGGTGACTGATATTTTTTAACACACTGTTGAATTTGGTTGGCTAGTGTCTGGTTGAAGATTTTTGCATGTATGTTCATCAGTAATATCAGCCTGTTGTTTTCTTTTTTAAAATTGTATCCATGTCTAGTTTGGTATTGGGGGTATGCTAGCCTCATAAAATGAGCTTGGAAATAGTCCTTCCTCTTGAGTTATTTCGAAGAGTCAAAGAAAATTGATATCTGTTCTTCTTTCAGTGTTTGATAGGATTCAACAGAGAGGCCCTTAGGTCCTGGGCTTTTCTTTGATGGGAGACATTTTTATTACAGCTTCAATCTCTTTACTTGTTACTAGTTTGTTGAGGTTTCATATTCATCCATTGTTTAATCTTGGTTGGTCGTATGTATCTAGAAATTTGTCCATTTCTTCTAGGTTTTTCAATTTGTTGGCATTTAGTTTTTTATAACAGTTACGAATGATCCTTTGTATTTCTGTAGTATACGTAGTTATGCCTCCTTTCTTCCCCTGATTTTATTTATTTGAGTCTTCTCTCTTTTTTCCTTAGTCTAGCTGTAGGCTTGTCAACTTTGCTTATCTTTAAAAAACACCCTCATTTTTTGATCTTCCTTATTGAATGTTTAGTCTCAATTTTATTTTTGTTCTGATCCTCATTATTTTTTTTCCTTATACCAACTTTTGAGTTTCTTGTTGCTGTTCTAGTTCCTTCAGGTGCATCATTAAGCTGTTTATTTGAAGTCTTCCCACTTGCTTGATGTAGCTGTTTACTGCATAAACTTCCTTCTCAGTATCTCTTTTATTATAACCCATAGATTTTGATACGCTGCATTTTCATTTTCTTTTGCTTCAATAAATCTGTTAAAGGAAATTATCCTTCTTTGTGGAACTCCAGAGATATGAGCTTTTAAAAATTATAAATAGGTTATAGATATCATATATTATGTGTATATGAAAACAATACCAGCCACATCCTGTCTTTTCCCACAGATCCTATGTCAAGAAAAGCCATCTTGAGGGATGGGATTTTCTTTTTAATTGCTATTGAAGTCTCTTATTTAAAAAGTTATTTTAGGGAGCAAATGTCTTCTTATACCATTTCCATAGAGTTAAAATTCTAAGTATTTGTACAAAGCTGCATTTTATTATTCCACTGGAAGCTGTGGGTGAAAATAACTTTAATATATTTTTGAGGTCTTAAAAAAAAAATTACGCTTTCCTAGGCCGAACTGAAATGTAGCAAACTCATTTTGAAGATGTGTCGAAATGTTTTTGAAGAAAAGTCAGTACTGCGTATATACGTGTAAAAAACGTTGTAGCTATTGAAAAAGCACCATGAATGGCAAGATTTGCTCTCCTCTTGAATATTAGGCCATGATTTACAATCTTCCTACACATAAGTCTCTATTAGCAACTCTGGTGGAAGTATTCTGTAAGTAAAACTACACTGTATCTGCTACTTGTATAAGGAATATCTAGGCACCTCACTTGATAAGCACCTTTCAACTGTTTTGAAGGCTATCGCTAAATCTTAACTACGAAGAAGTTATCTAACAGGCAAGTTTTCAGTTCCCCACCTGGGTTTTCTAACTCATTCATGAGCATCCTGAGGTTAAGGCTCACATTGTTTTTGCTTCTTTTTAAGTAGCTTGTTGCATAGTCTTCAGGGTCACAAAATTGCAGTGATACATGTTTGTAACATTAAATCAGTTCTCTAGACTAAAGAGAAAGGAAGCAGAGAGAGAAGAGATACCCCAATCAGGCCCCAGAAAAAGAGAAAAGCCCAGCTCAGGACCAGTCTCTATTTTCCTGCCACATCACTGATGAATTTTTTTTTTTTTTTTTTTTTTTTTTGAGACAGAGCCTCAAGCTATCCCCCAGGTAGAGTGCCATGGCATCACAGCTCATAGCAACCTCCAACTCCTGGGCTCAAGCGAGTCTCCTGCCTCAGCCTCCCAAGTAGCTGGGACCACAGGCACCCCCCCACAACGCCCGGCCATTTCTTGGTTGCAGCCGTCATTGTTGTTTGGCGGGCTGGGCTGGGGATATGAACCCGCCACCTTAGGTGTACGTGGCTGGCGCCTTAGCTGATTGAGCCACAGGCGCCGAGCCATCACTGATGAATTTGGGGAAACATAAAGGTACAGTAATGGAACTCAAAATGATCAGACCCTTTTTAGTTTTACTTCAGCTCTAGCTTTGTCGTGATTGTGGACAGCACTGAAGAGGCCACCTCGGTATTTTTCTGTTTTCTATATTGCCTGCAATTTGCATGGTATCAAAGATGTCTGCATGATTGCAGCTTAACAAAGTTATTGAAATGTGCCCGAAAAAAAAATCATGATGACTTTTGTTTCTATTTTACACTTGAGATACGAGTTATAAAATACAATTTATTTTTTCTTTTTATTAGCTTCTTATATATTTTTCTGAAAGATTTTCTCAAAGAAAAATAGTAGGAAGGATTGTTTAGATGACAAATATCTGATTTTCACGATTGCGGTATACAGGTTTCTCTGGAGACTGTGAAATTTAGAACAATTATTCTCTCAAATCTCTATCACTTCTTCACACATAAAGGAATGCCTCACTTCACACTGCATATGACTGAATATTTTCCATTTCTTGGGCATGTTGAAATGTCATTCAGAAATGAATTTCCCTTTTAGCCAGAAAGCAAATATTCACTTGGTACCTATATGTATGTGTGTGTGTGTGTATACTACATTATTTCCAACTAAACAAATGTCTAGAACACTTTTCTCTTCACTTTTTCTAAAAAATGAACAATTTTGCACTGAATGACAAAATGCATTACAGTGGGGAAATTTCATTAGGCATAGACACAAGATATCTAAAATATTGTCATTGTAATAAAAGACCTGTATCTGCAGGGATGGCAGTAAACAAAACACGTCAGTTGGACAGAATGCAATTTCTCATTGATCTTTCTGCATTCAGAGATGTTCTTTTTTTTTTTTTTAATGTTTTTTTTCTTTTTCTTTTTTGCAGTTTGGGGCCAGGGTTGGGTTTGAACCCACCACCCCTGGCATATGAGGCCAATGCCCTACTTCTTGAGCCACAGGCACCACCCCAGAGATGTTCTTATAGTGATACTATAACAAAAGTATCTTGGGTATTTTCAGTTTCCTTTCCGTTTACCTCTGATTCTACTGGGACTTGAAATAAACTTAGACTTTAAATTATTTTCTGAGATCTCGTACTAGTGGCTTCTCATTTTGCTTTGTTTTATTTTTTTTAAGGGGCTTGGTGTTATTTTTGGCATTCAATATATGCTCCACGTGTATTTCTTCATTCATTCCAGAGATAAAATTGTTATAATTAGAGGAAACTCTACCAAAAGAAATACTGAGTGAACTCACCGTCCTTTAAAAGATACTGTTTTCAAAAATCCCTTAAAACTAACATCTGGCAACCATTACATTTCACACATACTAAACTGAAGTCCATCTTCACGCTTATTTCCCGATGCTTTTCTTCATATTCCTTTCCCTGGGCAACACCACCCGACCAAATGTTGTATAATAAGTGATTTAAAGACATTTAGTGTCTGTAGCAATATTGCTTCAGCAAGACAAAAATGTGTATTTAGAGAGTTGTGTTTTAATCAATTTCATTTTGTCTTCTTTCCCCCTTGCAAGATGGGAGGCCATGATATTGCATATAACCCTTTATTATAACATTCACAAACTTTGAATCAAGACATAGAACAAACACATAGAAACACAGGTTTCTTTGTGCTTATCACGAGTCATCCAATTGCCCAACATGAACCTCTCTATTCTGAACTCTACTTCCTGGATGAGACGGCCAGATTTTAAGTGGCTCATTCCGATCTCAACTAGGAAGCTGTTTTCCTACTGAGCTGATGACTCACATTTTGTTTTTACTTCTAGTTAAGTACCTTATTACATGGTCACAAAACTGCAGGGATACGTGTTTGTAACATGTCTTGTCCATATTGTGTGGATTATTCCTAAACTAAAAAAAAAAAAATGATATGGATTAAAATTGCATGTCTCACTTTTCTTGCTATCTCACTCCCTGATTTTAACACCCAAGTAGCTGCCTCCTCCCCTATCCTATGGCTGTTATCTACCTTCCATGGTGCGGTAATAAAACTCAGGGGAGAAGAACTGGGCTTTCCAGCAGATGACAAATCCAGAGAGGGATACAAATTGGGAGCAGTTGAAAGCAATGTGAGCGGAGAAGCATGCTTAAGACAGTGATAGCTGACAACATGGAGCTGAGAGGCAGTGGCATTGAACGAAGGTGGATAAATTAGTAAAAATAAGGAAACACTGTAGGCCAAGTTTAATAATTCCAGAGTCTGTAGAGCTCACCAGTCCCAATACTCCAATTCATTCACTGGTTAACATCTATTTAATGAGCAATTATTGCCACTCAAACCAGCACCAGTGCTCAATGCTGCAGTTTTATTGATGTGAGGAACCATTTGGCACCTTATGTTTTCCAAACTGTTTATATCTTTTATCTAATCAGAATTTGCCTTTCAATTCCAAACATACTAATTGGAATTTCTGCTAGAAACTGTTTTCTGGACAACTTGTTAACTGAAGTCCCATGGGCAAATATCACCTAACCAGAAAAAAATTGGGGCCTCGTTCTTCTAACCAAACAAAGGAAAGAATAAATATAAAAGCGAACACTTAAAATAATGAGTTAAGTGATTTTCATATTGAATGCCCATGAGATAGTGTATTCCAGTAGACTATCTTGGTGTTAAGTAGTTAAGGGGAAAATATTTTATAAATACATGTACAAAGTATAGTTTTTATTCCATTTCTCCTTTTGGTTGTTTCCTCAAGATTTACCCTTCAATTAAAACAAAATTAAAGCCAACTTGATTTTTTTCTTCTGTTTACACAGAATTCCCTAACTTCAAAGTTTATTCTTGTCATGTTCTTGACTGAGCGTTAAACTGATGCTATAGAGTAGATATGATATCACACCTATATTTTTTTAGGCGGTCCCAAGGGTCTCAAGGCAATTTTAGGAAAGTAACAGTTTTCAGGCAAATCAACTTGATAATATGCTTTTTAAAAATTAAAACTAGATTCAGTGAACCCCTTGGTTAAAAACTAAGCTGATGGCCCAAGGTTGTGATGGGCACCTGTAGTCCCAGCTACTCAGGAGGCTGAGGCAGGACAATCACTTAAACCCAGGAGTTTGAAGTCACTGTGAGCTATGATGCCAGGGCACTCTACCCAGGGTCACAAAACAAAACAAAGAAACCCCCAAACAAACAAACAAAAAACTTGGTTGAACAACTAGGTTAAATGAAAATCTTTAAGAACAATCTTGAAGGGGAGAAAATGTCACAGAATTTCACATCTGGAATCTATGTGTACAGACACATGTAGGAGGAAGAAATTGTCCCGTTTATTTTATTTGTTGATTAATATTCACAAGCTCCACTGAATTACTTCTCTCCCAGGGGCTACTTCTGTACTTATTCTCCCAATCCCTGATTCCTATGAAAAGGACCCCTCCCCATTTGTTGTGGGATAAATTGGACGGTGATAGTCTATCTTTTCCAAATATTATAAAAGGATTCTGCTGCGTGGTTGAGGAACTAACAGAAGAGTGGTGAGATTTGAGATGACGCAACAGATACTTCCTATTCTAGGTGGCAAGGAAGTCGAGGTCAGAGTCATTCGCAGGAGAGAGCGTGCAGAAGTTTCAGGAGAGAGGAAATGTAGATAAGGAATTCTTAAAAGAAAAATCTTGTAGGGACATATCCTAGTGCAAACAGAAAGGGATGGGAGAAGGTGCGGGGCTCAATGCCTTTGCAAAGAACTTCAGAGCCCTGAAATGCCAGTGCCTGTGGAATGTGAATGGACTAGGTAATAATCAATAGGACCGATTGTTACAGACCTCCCCTTCTAAAGCTCGACCCCTCTCCTGGGCCAATATGTACTTATGGGCGCCTCTAGGGCTCTCATGAGAACGCTTGAGTCAACAGCTTTCCCTCTGTAGTCTCCATGCTTTATCTGAGACAAAAATCCCCCACTTTGTAGTGACGGGAATAGTATAGATAGAGTTGCAAGTTGGTAAGGAATGCACACAATTTGGGATAACATTGTGATACCACGTTATAATGTATGAGACTCTTGCCCAAGGATACGTTGTATGAGACACAAAGAAACAAATGTAAAGAACTCCAGTCAAACTGCCCTGCCCATTTTCTATGACACTAGGCACAGTGTATCCCAGAAACCAGTGGTTAGGGAAAAGCATGACTCTGCATGACCAAGGCGGAAGCTGGCAGGGAGGAAAGTCCCCAACGTGTTCTCTCAGGCCAAGTCAGTCCGGCTATAAACAAGTCAGATTGTGATGCTGTGAGGTCATCCCAGTCTGACTCAGGCCTTTATCAGAACCTGGTAGGTCATTTTTACCAATCTTTCCTTGAGCAAATGAAAGTCTCCCAGTGGTGCCATATTTAAATGTTACGTCTCTGCCTGTCCAATCCTTCACGGATCCTTTCTTTATTTACTTTCCTAGAAGTGGATTTAGTCATAACAACAAATGACAGAAAAGAAAACAAAGGTGGAGGATGTGCAGGCTGCCTCTCCCCAACTCCCATTTATCCCTGGACCTGAGGCCGCTTTCTACAAGAGCAGATCCTTGAGAAAGTAGAAGGAAACACAAGAGGTAATGCGATGTAAAGCAGAGGCAACCTTCAACATCACTACATTCAACTGCCTGTGTTTGTAAATGAAAAACATGAGGGTCCCAAGGCTTGACGCCCATAGCTCAGCAGTTAGGGCACCAGACACGTACACGAGCTGGTGGGTTCAAACCTGGTCCAGGTCTGCTAAACAACAACGACCACCACCACCAACACAACAACAAAATAGCCGGGCATTGTGGTGGGCACCTGTAGTCCCGGATACCTGGGAAAGGCAGAGACAGGAAAATCGCTGAAGCCCAAGAGTTTGAGGTTGCTGTGTGCTGTGATGTCACGGCACTCTACCGGGGCCAAAAAGTGAAACTCTGTCTCAAAGAATAAAAAAAAGGTCCCAAGAGGAGAAGTGACTTGACTAAGTTCCATTGCAAGTTAATGGGAGAACTTGGATTACAATTACAGTCTTATCTTTGTGTCTAAAAGCTTATAAAGCTGAAAAAGCCCTCAGAATTATGGAACACAATGTTTTTCCTCAAGGCATCTTTCCATAGGGCACATAAAAGCTGATGGTATTGTCATTGCTTTTGAGTTGGAGGGGAAGAGCTCACAGTCTCCCCTCACTTCCTAGTTCACCCAGGAGCCCACCCTCAGCCTGAAGCCTCTCCTTCCAGAAAAGGCTGTTGGAGCCAAAACAATTTGAAAATCACTGATGTTTTGTGATGTTTTCATTGTATTGATGAGAACTCTGGGGCCTAGTGAGGTAAATTGATCTGCCCACTGGTCATCTGGAAAGGTTAGAACCGGGGTGGGCAGCCCTTCATGTGTTAAACAGCCTAGACATTCAGAACAAAAGTAATGTTCTGTATTTACCTCCTAGAGGTTAAAGAAAAAGAGGAAACAAGTCATACTGTCCACAAGGAGAAGCCACACCAGTGCTTTCAGGGGAAGTCTCAGCATGCAATGTGCCCAGCCCTGCCCCTTCCCTAAAATCAAACGTGGAGTTCTCAATACTGTGCATCCCACAGATGTGTGTACTCAGCTCAAGTGTGAACATGTGAAGTGAAGTGTGGAGACCACACTGCCCCCAGTGCACGTACGTATCTTTCTTATGGGCTTCAGTTTATAAAACTCCAAGGCCCTGTCATACATACAAACAAACCAAAGATTCTCACAGGTACTTATTGTCCAAAGCTGACTGCCCAGAATTCTTTTATGAAACTTGGAGAATATATTTGGAATGGTCTGGTTTCCATTATATACGTACCTGAAATTCATTTTAGGGGTCATGAGCCCTATTCAAATTTATAGCCAGACACCTTCTTAGGGAGACCATTGGCAAACCTCGTCTTCTGCAGAGAACACTGGAGACAGACCTGCCCTCTGTATTCAGATGCCTCTGTGCACACACAAAACAAACATGGTTTTATGAACATGCAGCAAAGATCCACAGAAGCCCCAGGGATTCATTTATTAAACCATGGCCAATGAGTCATCCAGAGGCACCAAGTAGACCAACTAATACTCCATACGTTTTAATGAATTTAAATAAATCACTTAGGTTTATTAGACACTAGCCAGTTTTTTTTTTTTTTAGCATGACCGGCTCCCCAACACAGCTCCAGAGGAACTTTTTTTTTTTTTGTAGTTATGGCCAGGGCTGGGTTTGAACCTGCCACCTCCAGTATACAGGGCCGGTGCCCTACTCCTTTGAGCCACAGGTTCCTCCCCCAACATAGCTCCAGATTACAGAGTACAACTTATTAGCAGGTTTCACTAGAGCAGGGTAAAATCTTATTATTTGAGTGAGAACAGTTTTTCTTTTCATGCAATTGTCTCAGAATAATAGTGACTCTCAACGGTGATGCTGAGACAACAGGCCGTGATCCTGGTGGCAATCTCCCCTGCTGTCAGGCTCATTCTTGCCCCTGGCATTTTGGAGCTTAGCACAGAACCAGTCAGCATGCACTCGGAGTGTGGGGCGCTGAAGAGTACCTGAGCACATTCTCATTGTGTGTGCAACAGCTCATCTCCATTTGAAACTGGAGAACATGGTCTCTGGAGACTTGGATCTATTCAGGAAACCTCCTAAATCTTTATAAAGGTTAAAAAAAATCTGTTTGGGCCAGGTACAGTGGCTCGCACCTGTAATCCTAGCACTTTGGGAGGCCAAGGTAGGCGAATCACTTGAGGCCAGGAGTTTAAGACCAACTTGAGAAACATAGTGGGACCCTGTCTCTGCAAAAAATAGAAAAATTAGCCTGACATAGCAGCAGGCACCTCTAGCCCCAGCTACTTGGGAAGTTGAGGCAAGAGGATTGCTTGTGGCCAGGTATTTGAGGTTACAGTGAGCTCTGATACACTCTAGCCCAGGCAGCAAGAACAGAAAACCCCCAAAACAAACAGAAGGGGCATATATGTATTACTGACCCTAACTACTTCTTAGGGCTCAATTGCTAATGGGTAAGAACTCAAGACCTCTCACATTTGCTAGGAGACAGATTAACTCCAAACAGAGAGAGTGTGGGAGTTAGGCCTGGAAGTGAACAATCGATGAAAGGCATTACTAGAGGTCAAGGGGCTACTCTGGGCACGGAACTTAATCTACCCTTTCCTGGGAGCTTGCACCTGACTCAGAAGGGAAACCACGGTGGAATCCCCCAACTTCCGCAAGTGCCCAGCATCACCATGGTCTGGAAGAACCGTCAGATAGAACCATCCAGAAATTGGGGAGTTCAGGGTGACAATTAGTGTTTTTAAATAGTGCTGTTCTTGTTTTGTGAAAATGCCTTGCTGTGTGTTTATAATCCATGATCTTGTAAATTGCTGCTCTCATGTATGGTGAGAAATAGTTTTCCCTAATTCAGCCTCATTTATAAAGAAGGATATAGAAATCAGATAAGGGGCTCTATCGCAGAGGCTGCAGTCCACTGATGTATTTTATAGTTATCCAACAAATATTCATTGCTGGGCATGGTGGCTTATGCCTAGAATCCTAGCACTTTGCGATGGTGACGCAGATGGATGGATTGCTCGAGCTAAGCAGTTTGAGACTGGCCTGAACCAGAGCAAGAACCCCTGTCTCTACTAAAAATAGAAAAACTAGCCAGGTATTGTGGCAGGTGCCTGTAGTCTTAGATATTGGGGAGGTTGAGACAAAAGAATCTCTTGAGCCCAAGAGACTGAGATTGCTGTGAGCTATGATGCCACTGAACTCTATCCAGAGCCACAGAATGAGAGTCAGTTTCAAAAAAAAAAAAAAAAATTATTAAGCTCCTCTTAGTATATCCAGATATTACTGATCTGGACCTTGGGGAGATAGACAATGTCTCTGTCCTCATTAGGCATTTGTGAGCAGGTAAATTAATAAATAAAAAATTGATTACAAATTTGATAAGCAGAGGGATACAAGGTATATTCTACAAAATGACCTACATCAGGGAGGAACAAACTTTTCCTGTAAAAAGCCAAATAGACTCTCTGTGGACTATGACACCTCTGTTGAAACTATTCCATTTACCATCCTAATCTAACAGCGACCACAGTGCCTCTATATGTGAGTGGTCGTGGCTAACTTTTCTACTAAAAGTTTCTCTATAGACACTAAAATTTGAATTTCATGTCATTAAATATTATTTATTTTAGTCATTTTTAAACAGGTGAAATTCTTAACCCATGAGCCACACAAAAACAGGATCCGATATGGCCTGTCGACACGCGCTGTCTGTTAACTGCAGGATGTGTGATTCAGGGAGAAGGGAGTGGTGATAACCTCCATAGAAGTTGGTATGGCTTTTCTGAAGAGGGATGGGAGGAAAACAGCTATGGGAAGAGCTGGAAAAGTTGAGGAAACTACGCATTACTCAGGAGGCTGAGGAGAGGAGATCGCTTGAGCCCAAGAGTTTGAGGTTGCTGTGAGCTATGACATCACGGCCCTCTACTTAGGGTGACAGAGTGAGACTGTCTGAAAACAAAAACAAGAGAGAGAGAGAAGACCCTGAAGCAGTGACCTCCTAGGAATCTCAAGTTGTGCATAAAGATGTATTAAGAAATAGGCTCGGTGCCTGTGGCTCAATCGGCTAAGGCGCCAGCCACGTACACCTAAGGTGGCGGGTTCGAATCCCCAGCCCGGGCCCACCAAACAACAATGATGGCTGCAACCAAAAAATGGCCGGGCGTTGTGATGGGCGCCTGTGGTCCCAGCT
>CAUYQV010198671.1:0-14307 GCA_963574575.1 Galagoides demidoff | reverse complement strand
TTTGAGACGGAGCCTCAAGCTATCCCCTGGTTAGAGTGCCTTGGCATCACAGCTCATAGCAACCTCCAACTCCTGGGCTCAAGCGAGTCTCCTGCCTCAGCCTCCCAAGTAGCTGGGACCACAGGCGTCCGCCACAATGCCCGGCCATTTTTTGGTTGCAGCCATCATTGTTGTTTGGCGGCCCGGGCTGGGGATTCGAACCCGCCACCTTAGGTGTACGCGGCTGGCGCCTTAGCCGATTGAGCCACAGGCACCGATAAATCATGCTGCTCTTCCACCATGGGTCTGAGATTAATTTGCAGTGATTTGTATGAGCTTATGAGCATTGTTTTTTGATAACCATCAGATTGATGGTTTACACTGAGTTTAGAGAGACACCCAAAGAGCTCTGCCACTGGGGCTGGTTACTTTGAAAGATCATGTCTATATTAGGTTCCCTGTTGATAATTTCAGCATTGGGAAAGTACATCCTCTTCAGTCCTGCTGCTTCAGATTCAATCCCAGCCAACTCCTGTCCTCTTCTTACCTGTGCTGGAAGGCAAATTTGTCTGAGATACATTTCCTTACATTTCCATTGCTGCTGCCATTTTCTCTTATTTTCTTGCAATAAATATACTTTTATAAATGCTACAATTTGGAGCCCTGTGGAAGGTCTTTAGCAATTGAAACTCTCCCATCATTGGGTGGCAACTGTGGCTCAGTGGGTAGGACACTGGCCCCATATACCCAGGGTGGTAGGTTTGAACACAGCCAAACTACAACAAAAAATAGCCGGGCGTTGTGGTGGGAGCCTGTAGTCTCAGCTGCTCTGGAGGCTGAGGCAAGAGAATTGCCTAAGCCCAGGACTTGGAGGTTGCTGTGACCTGTGACATCACAGCACTCTACTGAGGGCAGTAAAGTGAGACTATGTCTCTAAAAAAAAAAAAAAGAAAGAAAGAAATGGAAAGAAAGAAAAGAAAGAAACTCTTCCATCACTAATGAAGTTTTCAAGAAGAAAAAGCAAAAAAATGAAACAAAACAAGAGGAAAAAAGAAAAAAACACAGAAGGAAATGAGGGGAAGGTAGGCAAGAAAAGAAAACATTTAAAATTATTCAAAAACCCTGTAATTTATGTCCTGAAGAAGAAAAAGGAAGTTATTTATTGCATCCAAAATCTCAGAGTTGATGCTACTGACCACAGACACAGAGAAAAGGTTAGAGGATAAAATAGAGGAACTCTAAAAAGAAGGGGAGAAAGATGAGATGGAAAATAGTGGCATAAAGGTACACATTTAAGTATCTTTCCAATAGAAGTCCCAAAATAGCAGATGAAATGAAGTGGGGAAAAATTAACAAAGAAATAATTCCCAAGAATTCCCTTAAACTTAAAAACATGATTTCTCTACTGATAAAGAAAGACTGTCCACTAAGTGCCATCCCAATAAATGGAAACCCAAAGCACATCATTAGCATGTAATTTTGTAACACCAGGAATAAGAATGAAAAGTGTTGTAGAGAAAATAGAAAACTTACTAAAATGTCTTAACACAATAACTAAGAAAATGCCGTGAAGACTATGTTGACCAGTTTGATGAAGCATTTCAGATTGTGTGTAAAGCCAGCACATTTTACCCCATGATTGCATTAATGTACACACCTATGATTTAATAAATAAAATAAAATAAAATACAATTCTAAGGGATAAGAAAAAAATAATAAAAAATAAAATACAAGATTGTGTAATTATGGGATTCTACCAAAACAGAATCATATCTGAGACAGTTCTCAAGAAGATGTGTTTTTAAAAACTTATTCATACAAATAATTTAAAATCATAAAATTACAGAATGCAGAATATACTTTTATATTATTATAAGCATATGCTTCCAAAAATTGTATCAAGATTCTTCAGGATAGGGGACAAGATGTACCATAGAATTTTTTTAATGGAACATGCCACGGGTTTCTGTGTCATATTTGGTAAGGATCAAGACAATCTTGTCTGTATCCTTCCAATTTTAGTGTATATGCTGCTAAAATTCTATTATAGGATTTTGTTTAATATGAATATGAATACTTCTAACTAAAAATAGGCAATCATTATTTTTTTGAGACCATGTCACTCTGTCCCACTGGGATAGAGTGCAGTGGCATCTTCAAAGGTAACCGCAAACTCAGACTCCAGGGATTGAGCGGTGCTCCTACCTCTGTAAGGCACATGTCACTGCATTGGCTAATTTTTCTATTTTTGGTAGAGACAGAGTCTCTCCCCTCTTATTCAGGCTGGTTTCAAACTCTGATCCCAAGCAGTCCTCCTGCCTCGGCCTCTAAGTGCATCAGGATTACAGGAGGGAGCCATGGAGCTAAGCCGGGTTTTGAAAGAATAGATACATATTGCTTCAACAGGAGACACAACCAATCTTTTCAAATCACTGACCATCCTGCGTTGAATCTGAATGCAATAGAAAATGAAATCTGAATACCATAGAAAATGAAATATTGATATATTAACTATTACTTAAGTACTTGAAAGTGTAGAAAATATTACTCATTATATTTTTTTAAATTGTGGAAATTTACAATTTTGATCGACGAAACACATGGTGGCCACTAGCTATTGTCCCCAATTACCCTGGATGTCTACAAGAGCAGCATAACCACGGAAGGACAGACATGGCAGAAGGAGGCACTTGTAAAATCCATGTGTCATTGTAGAACTTGACTCAATTCTTCTTTAAACAATTTGAATATCGGTATGCCGGAAAGTCTAGCCTCTATATTTCCTCAACATATTTTTTGCAGTCTACTTATACTCTGTTTTTTCTTCCTTCTCAAAGAAATGCCTCTCTTCCCTTTCCTCTCCTTTCAATTGGATGATAATGAATGATGTGCAACTTCCTACCAGGGAAAAGGAAAGAGAAATACATTCCCTTGTCATTGAAATAAATACATTTTTCATAAACAAAGTTTCTATGGACTTTGTGAGCGTGTGTGTGCCTGTGCACACGTACTCCATAAGGGTTTAATTCTTAACTGTATTACAGGAGATTACTTTCCACAGGATTTCTATTTTTAACATCATAAAAGTGACTGCTGAAGGAGGAATAATATTTATAGTGTTATTTACAGTGTACAATGCAACTCACTGAATAAATTGTACACAGATACAGTTTATTGTATAAAAATGAATCTCTGTGCAGAGCAAAGGCTTCCGCCCTTGCCTGCTCAGCACTAATCCCTGATGATTTTTTGTAGTTGTGCCAAAGTACTTTTGGTAATATTAATTGAGGGGAACCACGTGGCACTTTAAATCGAGTCATGGGAATTTATCCCATTATACAGCTGAGTAACTACACAAAACATCCATCAGTCCTGACCACACCATCGAATATTGCATTGTGGCATCAACCCAAGACATTACATTTATCTAATCATTGACTTTACATTTACCTCAATCTATTTCAAGACAAGAAATGAAATGCTCGCTGCAAAATTACATTTCCAGCAATTTCTGATAAAGGCAGGAGATGAACTTTGAATGGAGCAATTGTTTTCTAAATGGATTTTTAAGACATGGTGTATTGGGTCTTGAGTTCATTGATGTGTATTGGGCCAAAAGGCACAGATTGAAAGGGACTATCTCTCCATTAAAAGAGAGATTTGGACAGAGATTGCTTATTCCCTGAATCAGAGGACTCAAGCCAAATTTAAAATCCTGCTCACAGAGCACATTTCTTTTGATTCCTTAAAATAAGCCTCAAAATATGATAAACACAAGGATATCTTATATTTTCTAGGACATTTTAAAGAGAAAAATGCTTTAGCTCAGTAGGTGATTCAAAGGACTGAGAATAGGGTATAGATCTTTTCACCCCCTGGGTTACCATTTGATGAATGAAGCCCCAGTTAACAGTGATGTACTTCTTTTCATTATGTTACACTTGTCTAAGGAATAGCAATAAGACTTTTCATCAAGATGGGAACCCTTGAATTGTAAGACAGGAGGATATTCATAGATCACTTAATTTAATTTCAGAACATTAAAAAAAACTCTTCTAGTACTTTTTCAGAATATTTATACTTACAATAAAGTGACAAAGTTTCTCCAGGTAAGCACCTAATTTTTCTTACTGAAGCAAGCAAATATATACCCTTTAACTATTTTATTCCCAGCTAAAATGACTACAGAAAATATTCTCATTCCTTGACCAAAATACACTTTTTTATTGCCAATAAATATTTTGGTTTACTATTTACCTTGGGGAAATGTCATGTTATTGTAATAATAAAATATTTACTCTTTGTCTCTTAATGTCAATAGCTGTAGGGTTTTTCTGTTGGTTTTTTTTTTTTAGTAGATAAAAGGTAGGGATTTCTTTATTTTTCATAACTTGCTAAATTATAGTCTCTCTAAACTAAAGATGCTATGTGCTTTTCTAAGTGTTTTTTTAATTTAATTTAAAACACATGTAATATTCATCCGTGATTGCTGTGATTCCTACATTCCTTTCAATTTGGTGCTGAATTCAAGGGAGAGTTATGTCCCCAAAGTCTCTCATCAAAGGAATGTGTTATTAGCAACATGGACTAGGACTTCCTAGTGATCCTCAGAATTCACTTTATCTAAAAAATCAGATCTTACAGTATTCTGGTACAGAGAGAGCAACTTGTTCTTCTGAGAGATGATTGTTTGATAAGAATCTTAAAAAAGAGGTACTATTCTTGTGAATAAATCCATGGATATTCATTTGACTTTGAACTCATGATGCCATGCTTTCATAAGTGGATGTTTTTTAACCCACCTGTCATTCTGAAATATAGACGAACTAGGTAGCTCTAAAAGGAAAATGAACTTTTATTGACCATTTCGTATTTATAAATAATCTATTGAGAGTCTTACAAATGAATAACATTGAAACTTCATGCTGTTTCAAAGAGACCACCATTCCTATGTCTAATCCTCTCACTTATTTTGTCCTCGGCACTCAGACTCTCTCCTTATCTTTCTCACTCTCTTTTTCTCTTGTTCTCTCTCTGTCTCTCATTTCCTCTGTCGTCCGCTTAAAGAAAAGTTAACATGCTACTCTTGTGATTTTTGTGTAGCCTAAGGGGTGTGAAAATATAATTTGAACATGTAACTTTACAAATGAATTGATGTCAAAAAAATGTCTTCCTGAAGAACTTACATGAATAAATATGTTAGACTATTCAACAACTTTTAAGTGATGATGTTGAATTCTGTATTGAATGGTAGAATCATCACTTTGAAGATGATAAAATCTATAAAGATTTGAATTATTATTAGAATAATTCAAGAATATGTTGCTTGAATTCTTCCATGAAAATGGCATCCTAAAAGACATTTTACATGTGTGGAAAAACAAATTATTAATGGGAAAGCTTGAAAATCAATTACCAGAAACTACATTTTACAATGTAAAACTGTCACAAATCATACCTAAAAATATACGACATCTATGGACTAGGCTTTACACAAATTCTCCATTTAATCTGAGTTTGCATAGAATGTAGAAAAATTTGTATATGATAATGCATAGAAAACATGCATAGATAATGCTTATGAAAACCTCTTTTTGGCATGTTCTATATGTGGCGTTACTCTTGTGCTTATTTTAATTTTCATTTTTTTCATTTTAAATTAGCTTAGTTCTTAGTTCATGTCTTACCTATTGTAACTTACCCTTCACTTGTCTTTGATATTGACTCAAATTCACATTTTAGGCTTTGCAAAAATCTAGTGAATATATATATATATGTATATCATCCATAATAATATATATATGTCCCCAACTATCCCTGCCTCAAGGTTAGGTAAATATATCTTGTGGTTTACACTCTCATAATCATCTATTGCTCAAAATATCTCCTACTACAGATTACATTCACTTTGTGGATCAAGTCAGTTTCTCACCTGTGCTTCCCATTCCAGATCCAGTTGGGTGTAAATTTACCTATTCGTATCACACACACACAAGTTCATATGCTATTTGTCTGCACTGCATACTTAACAGAACATTTTAGGAAGTAATAGCAAACATCCCAGTGAAAGAATCTACTTAATACTGAATGATGGCATTCATTCTTCTCAAAGTAGGTTTTTTTTGTTGTTGTTCTCCAGTCTTCACTGATAATTACTCACTTGTGATGCCTCAAACCTGTATGTCCTCAGAATACCTTTTGGATGCCTTTTCCATCCTTTTCTATTCTCCATTTTCACGGTGAAAAAAAATAAAACAGACCAAATGTGCTATTCATTTCTTATGCCATGTAACCTAGCTCTCCTTCTTTTACCCGTCTCTCCATCCTTCTTCCTTTGAGGGCTCACTTAACTTTTTCTTATCCTTCAAGACTTATTATAGGCATTTCATTTTAGGAAAAATTGATCTAATGGCTTAAAGCAAAGTTACTTATCTCTAATCGAATAGCGTGTTTTCAACCAGTTTTAGGAGTTTCAGAGCTTCCTAAGGAAAATAGCTAACTTTCATTAATAACCATGAGATGCCTTTGTATTTGTAATCCAATAAAATATGAAACAGCCATTCATTTATTTTTCATACATAAGGCAAAAAAAGTTGAGGAGTCTCACAGAAATTATCAGACAGAATTTTAAACAATTTAAAAGAAAACAAACCCATTCAGAAAGTTCAACGTTTGGGGTACGGGCTGGTTTATGAAATGGCTTCCACGTGGGTTAGTGGACATTATTGGATCGATGGAGGCTGAGGTGTGTGATGGACAGGAGAGGAACGAGGACCTGTCACACCTTCCAGATGTTCAATGTGATAAGAGGGACAGATTAGCTAGAAGGACTTCATGGTTGGTGCTGGAGACTCTTTTGCTTAAAAGATGGAAATACAACGAGAATGTGAAGCATCTAGAATTCAGAGGTAAAGAGAGAGGATATCATTTTTATCCTCATCCAAGAAGAGGTAGGATGAGATAATAACTACATAAAACATGAGTAGTGAATAGTATTTCTCTAGAAGAGGAAAAATGAAACAAGGCGCAGAGGCGAAATAAAGAGCAGAAGAGTGAATGCCGATGTGACAAGCGCCCTGGCGGGGTTAACGCCTATGAAGGTGGGACTGAGCGCTGAGACAGAACACGACATCGGCCAAGCGGGAGAGAGCGGAGTCTGAAACCGCAATTTGAAATAATAGAAGTTGTTGATCAAGGACATAGAAAATGATTGATATGTTGTTGTGAGAGATGAGGCGTTTGGAAATTGAGGAGGCATAATGCCAGCAATGTACATATTTATGAAATATTTAAAAGAAATGCTTAGAACATGAGCTGATTCTAGCTTGGGGGAAGCATGTTTTAGGATGGAGGCTTCTTTAAGTGTATACATAACACCACACACATACATAAATATCCATGTACATACATATATAAATGTGTGTGTATATATATATATTTTTAACATGTATAGCACAGAAAACAAGGGGGGTTAACATGATAGTGAGAGATAGTCTTGGATATGGAATCAGCTTTTGCTTTGGCAGCAACTCTAACATCTCAGTGGCTAATGACAACATGCTTTATGTTCTGCTGACAGACAAAGTAGGTCAGTGTTTGCTGCATTTGGGTCTGTTCTACTTCCCTCATCTTCTTTTTAGAGAATCCTCCCTAAAATAGAATTTTCCATGTCTACTGATTTTCCCTTGCCCAAGGCAAGAAATATCGCGTGACTGTGCCTGACTGTGGAGACGGTGGGTAATAGACACATTGTTCAAAGGGGATTGGCCAATGCAAGAGATGTAAAAGTCTTTCAGGGGAGGGAGTGGATAATTGGAAAGGATACAATATATCACATGAGATATTTGTGAGATCTAATGGTAGTTAATGGGTTAACAAAGTGGAATGGAAAGATGCCAGATTAAAATAAACCAGAGTCGGGAGTTTAATGGGAGTGAAGGATTAGGACATCTCAGAGCTTACTGACAGATGTGAGGGAGGCCACTCAGAGCCAGTGTGAAAGTCTAGGATGTGATCCTGAAGGGACATTGCAGAAATGGCAGGCTGGTGGTAGAATTAAGGAGAAATGGAGCCCACAGGTAATTGTGTAAATGGAATTTGGACTTGTCAGCACGTGAATGTTGAAAATGTCGACTTCGATAACAAGAGCAAGGGGAGAAAAGAAGTAAGTGAATTTCCTCTGTGGCAGAGGGCTAGAAAACAACTCTATTAACTGTTAAAAGAACCAGTAGTAAAACATACGGAATTTAGTCTCGTATTCAGCACAGATGAAACTTCAGTCCAATACAGATTTATTTCCATTTACCTACTTTCTGTAAGGCCTCAAATATGGGTGTACTGGAGCAAGTAGTCATAAAAGTGGTTCTAAGAGATGTGCTATTTCTTTTTTCTTTCTTTCTTTTGTTCTTTTTCTTTTCTTTCTTTTCTTTTTTTTTTTTTTTTTTTGCAGTTTTTGGCCAAGGCTGGGTTTGAACCCACTACCTCCAGCATATGGGGCTGGAGCCCTACTCCTTTGAGCTACAAGCACCACTCAAGATGTGCTATTTCAAAGAGGATGTGTGTTGTGAAAACACAGGATGTCTTGCACATATGAACATCATCTTTGATCGGATTCAGGTCTATCCAGATTATCTCCAATAATCTGCCTTGGAGACAGATTATTGTGGGAAGTTATTGTCCGCAATATTGAAGGTGCTCAGGAAATCAAACAAGTTTCAGTGTACTTCTTAATACTTTTGCTGTCTCAAGTTAATTTGCATCAAAATGAATTTCAGTTCTCAGAGTTCTTTTAAAATTTAAGCAAACACTGTTATAAATGTCTTCAAGAACCTTGAAAGCCCTATTCAAGCCTACTGTTATTTAGGCAGGTTTTGAGAATTTAGTATTGCAAATTATGTGGGTTTTTTGCTTGTTTGTTTTAGAAGAAAATAAAACTTTGATACTATTTAGCTAATGAACACTAGATTGGTTTCATTGAATTTTTACAAAAGTGCTTCAAACTACTTGTCACACACTGCTTTAAAGAACCACAAACAAAAAACCACGTTCTAAACAAGCAAATGTACTAATCTAAACAGTCATGTTAGTTGCTGCATAACAAATCACCCCCCAAATTAGTGGCTTCACAGAACTCATTTGTTACTCATGATTTCTCTGGGTCAGGTATTTAGGAATAGCTTGGGTTGGTCCTCTTCTGTAAATATTCTACAACACTGCAATCAAGATGTCTATGGTCTCACTTGATGCCTTAACTAGAGATGACACAATTTCAAGCTCATTAAGTGGCCGTTGGAGCATCCATTTACAGTATGGACCTCAGTTCTTTGCTGACTGTTAGTCAAAAGACCCTTCCATTTTTTGCAATGTGGGGCTCTCTCAACCATGTAAGCCAAGAGGTGGTAGAGAGAGTCTGCTACAGAGACTGAAAGAGTCTGACACAGAGATCCTGATCTTTTTTAACCCAATTATTGAGGTGCCATTCTTCTCCTTCCTTACATTTTATTGGTGAAAAGCAAGTCCTATGTTTCACTAATACTGAAAATATGAGTGTTGATTAGATAAGAGCATAAGAATCAGCAGGTATATAGATCAGTTGAGATAATTTTGGAAGATTTCCCAGTACGTAGGTCTCCTAAAGTTTAAAATTGTCTCTGTACTTTTACCTGGGTCCTGAATACCACACATCTATAATTTATTCATAAAAGTTTATCATGATTTTTTTAAAAATGTGATATTATTCCACATTGACTATTAATAGATCCAATATATCACTATGATGAAATCTGTGTGTCTTGGGATTATGTCTCTTGGCTCCAAGAGAAAAAAGAAAGCTTTAATAGTGGTCTTTATAAGTGGTAAATGGCTTCTCAGACAACTTTAACTATCTCAACTAGGCCATCATTGGGAATCTTTTGAAAGTTTATTTTTAAAATTTGATTAGAGCACAGATCACTCACATAAAAAAGTCAACATACAGCTATCACCCGAGAATACAATCTTCTTTCATTTGTTCTCTTCTGGTGAGTCTATTGAATGCCAGCTGCCCGACTTTACTTCCTCAGCTGCCTTCTTTATCCAGATACTTCTGAAAACTTCACCAGTACAACTTTTGAAACAATTTCTACTATCACTATTCCAATACAAACAATAACACAATCCAAAGCAAGCATTTAAATAGGGTATTACCAAGATCCAATTCCCTTAGATCCTTTATATCACTCAATTCATTACATTAACCCAGAATCCAGAAGAATATAAGATGAGGATTTTAATTGATTTAAGAAAAATATAGCTAACCGACACCCTTGGAACAGATGACATTGAAATGACTTTCGTACACTGGAAAGTTACCCTCTCTTCTAATCCAAAATCCCTTAGATATGGCATTAAAGGGAAATGCAGAGAATAATTACAATAAAGTACCTCTGTAAAGCACCATTCATATAAATAGCTCAGAGCACTTTTTATTGCATTACCTCATTAATCTTTTTGGTATCCTACTGAGTTAGGGTGGCAGGGATTTTATTTCACTTTTATGGATTTTTTTTAAGTGAAAAAAGAACCCTCACTTCCAGGTGCTTTCTCCATAGCATATCAATGACTGCTCGAATTATAAGGTGGTCGGCTTAGATGTGCTGTTCCTAAATACTTCATTAATTTATTAAATCATTCTTTTAGCTCACAGTTATTGAGTGCAAATGCACTCTGAATAATTATGAAAATGGAGGCTTTGAAAGAAGTAAGAATACCTGAAACAGACTTTAAACATTAGGTCAAGTGTTTGTAGCATATTGTAAGCATGGAGGCCCTAGAAGGATTAGGACAGGGAGTAACATAATAAAATATATATACACATATATATATGTGCGCACACACATAAATACAGAGATATATATACAACTATGTGTGTACGTATATGTGTATATATAGTTGGTTATAGGCATTTTGTCTGATTTATCTTAATTCAAGAAGCATTCAGAAAGTACTTATTGTGGTGAAGGTCAAAAATAGAGAAGTAAAAGTATCTCTTTTCCTTGAAATTATTCAATCTCCTTGAAAACATGAAATAGTACCTAAAAAATAATACCTGTGGCACACTATAAATATCACGTGAGAGATGCAACCAAGTCTAAAGGAGACGGAAAGCATGGGTTTTTCATTTAATTCGGTATTACCAAGAGACCAGTACATGAATCAACACAAAATCTGTATACCAAGATTTTCTCACCTGTATGGTGGTTCTTGAATATCTATCCATTTCTACTAGTGAAGGGAACTTTTGTGCTGGTAGACTTCAGTGAAAATTGAGCTGTCAGAAATATAGCTACTGTATAGGGAATCCCCAAACTTATAGCATCAAAACTGTGTAGGGATACTTTTCTATGGAATAGATGCAATATTATCTTATTTCTCCAAAGACTTTTGACTCATAATCTTTAGTAACCCATCTGTAATTGGCTAGAAGTCCTAGGACAAGAGTGGGTGGCCCTGTACCCCTACATACTTTAGGTACCTCTATGTCCTCCCTACACTTCACATGGTTCCTCTGCTGTCAGTGCCTTCCTGGAGGCCAGAATATCTTAATATTCTCGAGGATTGTCATTGTACCTTCTTTTTTATCGTAATTTTTTTAATTTTGATTTTTATTCTATCAATTATTTCATCTTTATTTTTGTCTTTCTTAAAAGTTCTAGAATTTCTTGTCCCTCATATCCTTCTTTATATAACATTTTCTTTGTACTGAGGAATGAATGCACTTTTCTACTTTTACTTTAGTGCACTACTTCTTCAAATACATATTGTACTTGTATTTATTTATTTAAGTTTATTTAAATGGATAATATGTTGACGATTTTGTTCTCTCTGACTTTTGATGATGAAGTCTTCTGTATTTATAATTCATTTTTACTTCTGTACTAAAAAAAAGTTTAAAACTTTAAAATGAAGTCTATGTAAAAGCTTGACGTATTTACATTAGGAGTGCTCACTTACTACGGCATATATTTTTAATCTTGGTCTGTTCTTAAGTGGGAGAGATTATAAACACATGTGCCTTATCTGCCTTCTTAAATCATAAGTTGATGCTATTGTTTTCCTTTTGATTAGGGAAATGATATAAGTAGAGCAGGGATCTGTAAAATGTTAATAACATAATAGTGCATAGGGTAGACTGGACTTGGAATCTAGGCTGAGTCTAGATAAGTTGTAGGTAAGAAAAATATAATAACAGTGCCCATACCTCAGGGGTTAGGGCGCCGGCCACATACACCGGGGCTGGAAGGTTCAAACCCAGTCCGGGCCTGCTAAACAACAATGACAACTACAACAAAAATTAAAATTAATTCTTGTGGCAAGAACTTGTAGTCCCAGCTACTTGGCAGGTTGAGGCTTAAGGCCAAGAGTTTGAAGTTGCTGTGAGCTGTGATGCCACAGCACTCTCCTGGGGGCAACAAAGTGAGACTCTATCTCAAAAGAAAAAAAATACATACATAAAATATCTAATCAGGAGATGGGCAGTTAGAGATTTTTAGATTTAAATCTTTTGAATCCATGAGTTTTACCAATGTGCTTCTGAACCAAACTTTGCCATCTCGAAGAGGAGAAATTAAAGATAAATCAGTATAATACATATCATGTAAAATACTGCCCACCATATGTATTCCATGGAATACTATTCAGCTATTAAAAAAGATGGAGACTTTACATCTTTTGTATTAATCTCTATGGAGGTACAACACATTCTTCTTAATAAAGTATCACAAGAATGGAGAAGCAAGAATTCAGTGTACTCAATTCTAATATGAAGGCAGTGCATGATCTAATACAAAGTGGGTAAAGAAATGAGGGAGCAGGGATGAGGGGTCACGGTATATGGCACACCTCTTGGAGGCAGGACACAATTATAAGAGAGACTTTACCTAACAACCACAATCAGTATAAAATAATTCTTTGTACCCTCAATGAATCTCAAATAATAAAAAAGTCTTATTTTTAAAAAATTAATTTATCATGAAAATATATATTTAGAAAAGTACATTAAACTGCAAGTGTAATTTCAGAAACTTTTTTTTTTGCCTGAAAATAGCACCTTTGACATTTCTTCTTCTTCTTTTTTTTAAAATCATGAATACATTTACACATATGTGGGGTACAATGTGTTGTTTTCTTTACACAATCTGATATGCTTACATCAAACCAATCAACATAGATTTTGCCTTGCTTACTTGATTATTGTGTTAAGACATTTATGTTTTACACTTGACAGATTTGACTTGTATCCTTGCAATATGCCCCATAGTTGTGGTCCCGCCATTTACCCTCCTTCTATCAACTCTCCCTTCTCCCCTCCCTTCCCACTCCATCTCTCTCCTTCATCCTGGGCTACAGTTGTGTACTATCTTTCATAAGAAAGTGTGAGTAAATATAAGTTGGTTTCATAGAAGTACTGAGTACATTGGATACTTTTCTCATTTTAAGAGAAGCACCCAGTCCAGGTGTAAGAAGACACAAACTACTATAAAATAATGTAAATATTTGTGTATTATGTTTGTGAATTCTCTGGGCCAAGAATTTGGATGGGGCACCAGAAGATGTCTTTTCTCTGCTCCACTGTGTCTGGTCTCAAGTGGAGCTTGGAGGCTTGTCCCCTCCTGAGTCTGGTGTAATACTGATTATTGGCAGGGTAAGTATTAAGTCCTCTCTGCTGTAGTTTCTCGATGTACTTTTTTTTTTTTGCAGTTTTTGGCCTGGGCTGGTTTTGAACCTGCCACCTCCAGCATATGGGGCTGGCACCCTACTCTTTGAGCCACAGGCACCGCCCTGTACTCTTTTTTCATTGGTGAATATGAACATCCTTACACCATAGTAAGTGGATTTCAAGGACAAATGCTCTGATCCAGATAGCCAAGCAGAAGCATTACTCTGTTTGTAACCTAGCTCAGAGCGTCTACGATTTGAGCAGTCACAAGCACCAATTTTCTGTTTGGAAGTGTTCTTTGCATAGAAACAAGATCATAGAGGATAGCATTACCATCCTACAACATAATCTGCTCCACCATCTGTGTTATCTCACCATCTAGAGCAGGAATTAAACTATTGCCAATAATATACTCTCTCTATTTGTATTTCTTTCTTGATCTCAAATTTCTGAGTTGCCTTAGATTTAATGACTGCCCTGATTTTCTTTTCTTTTTTTTTTTTTAATTTTATTGAATGGTAACTATGTACATTAATGCCCTTCTGGGGTACAGTGTGAGGTTTTCGCATGCAATCCGAAATACTTCCATCAAACTGATCAACACAGCCTTTGTACCTTTTATATGAAAGCTA
>CAUYQV010198669.1:0-46772 GCA_963574575.1 Galagoides demidoff | reverse complement strand
GTACATTAATGCAATCGTGGGGTACAATGTGCTGGTTTTATGTACAATTTGAAATACTTACATGAAACTGGTTAACATAGCCTTCACTGCATTTTCTTAGTTATTGTGTTAAGACATTTATATTCTACACTTAGTAGATTTGACATGCACGCTTGTAAAATGCACCATAGGCGTGGTTCTACCAATTACTCTCCCTCCACCCATCCTCCCTGCTCCCTTCCCACTCCTCTTTCTCCTTCATCTTGGGCTATTGTTAGGTTATAGCATTCAAATGGAAGTGTGGGTGTTTATAAATTGGTTTCATAGTAGGGCTGGGTGCACTGGATACTGTTTCTTCCATTCTTGAGATACTTTGCCAAGAAGAGTATGTTCCAGCTCCATCCATGTAAACATAAAAGAGGTAAAGTTTCCATCTTTTTTAAGGCTGCATAATATTCCATGGTGTACATATATCACAATTTATTAATCCATTCATGGGTTGAAGGGTACTTGGGTTTCTTCCATGACTTAGCAATTATGAATTGGGCTGCAATAAACATTCTGGTGCAGATATCTTTGTTGTAAAATGATTTTTGATCTTCCTAGTAGAGGAATTGGCAGACTGAATGGCAGGTCTATTTTTAGATCCCTAAGTGATCTCCAAACATCTTTCCAAAAGGAATGTATTATTTTGCATTCCCACTAGCAGTGCAGAAGTGTTCCCTTTTCTCCACATCCATGCCAACATCTCTGGTTTTGGAATTTTGTAATGTGGGCTAATCTTACTGGAGTTAGATGATATCTCAAAGTGGTTTTGATTTGCATTTCTCTGATGATTAAGGATAATGAACATTTTTTCATGTGTCTGTAGGCCTTATGCCTGTCTTCTTCAGAGAAATTTCTATCCCTTGCCCACACTGAGATGGGATCACGTGTTCTTTTCTTGCTAATATGTTTGAGTTGTCTGTGGATTCTGGTTATCAAACCTTTGTCAGAGACATAACCTGCAAATATTCTCTCCCATTTTGAGGGCTGTCTGCTTGCTTTACGTACTGTGTTCTTGGCTGTGCAAAAGCTTTTTAGTTTGATCAGGTCCCAGTAATGTATCTTTGGCGTTGCTTCAATTGGCCGGGGGTGGGGGGTCTTCCTCATAAAATATTCTCCCAGGCTGATTTCTTCAAGTGTTTTCCCTGTACTTTCTTCTAGTATTTTTATAGTTTCATGTCTTAAGTTTAAATCTTTAATCCAGTGAGAGTCTTAGTTAATAGTGAAAGGTGTGGGTCCAGTTTCAGTCTTATACAGGTCACCAGTCAGTTCACCCAGCACCATTTGTTAAATAGGTAGTCTTTTCCCCACTGAATGTTTTTGATTGGCTTATTGGTGTCTTTAAAGAGTTTTTAGACACATACTAATTGGCACATCACTATTTTGAAGTTCAGTAGTGTAGTGTTATATATATTCTTAGGTTTTGTATTTGAAAATGGAATCCATATAATTGAGTAAATTAAAAACTTTATGTTGATGATCTTTTAATATTTAGATATTATTACTTTTTATCTCTTATTAAATGAGGATGGCTTTGAGGAAGAATATCTAATGGTTAGGAGTCAGAAAAGCAATTAGTAGTTTTAAAATTTCTATTGATGAAATAAATAATTTCTAACACCTAGTTATTTAATAGTGCATTTCAGAGAGCAATTGGTTAATATTTGCCTAATAATATTTTTCTGATAAGACCACTGGGCCACAGGAAATGTAATTTACTAGTTTCAGGTCACCTACCAATGCAGAGGTTTAAAAACAAATTAGGAAGAGGATGCTTTCTGGTGTGAGATTGAAAAAAATGTATATAAATGTGTCAAAGACTGCAAAAACACACAAGGTGAAATCTGTTAATCTCTTTCCATGTTCTTGTCTTGGATCCTTTGCTTATACAGAAACCAATGCCTTATAGATTGTGATGTAAACTTTTCTTTGTTGCTACTTTTCTTTTTGTTTGTTTCTTTTCTTTTCTTTTCTTTTTTTTTTTAGTGAGACAGAGTCTCACTATGTCACCCTCGGTAGAATGTCATGGTGTCATAGCTCACAGCAACCTCAAACTCTTGGGCTTAAGTGAGTCTCTTGCCTTAGTCTCACAGGTAGCTGAGACTACAGGCGTGCGCCACAACACCCTGCTATTTTGTTTATTGTTGTTATTGTTGTTTAGCAGGCCAGGGCCGGTTTCGAAACCCACCAGCCCCAGTGTATATGGCTGATACCCTAACCACTGAGCTATGGGTACTGACCCTGTTGTTACTTTTCATTAGTGAAAGTAGAACATGTCTGATTTATATTTAATTTTATTTGATACTTTATTGATTGAACTTTACATAATTATCCAGGGAAATATTTGTTAGAGGTGAAAGAAAACTCTAGGTAGTCCAAAGTTATCCACTTCTCCTGAAGAAAGTTGCAGCAGGGAGGAGGGCTTCCATCGTTTCTGCAGGAAGAGTATGGACAGCAAGGATGAGGTTATTCCTGGTGATGTCAGACAGTATAAATTGTCATTTCATTATTGCTTGGTTTAAAGATTAAAAAAGTAGAAGTAGAAATTTTATGGCAAAATGAGATTTACTTATTGACTATTTTGACTACAAATGGAGAATAAACTGATAATTTAGAAGATTTCATATTAGTTATTATAAGTCATTATGGTAACTTTATAGTCCTATTAGCATTTATGAAGTAGCACCAGTGCTAAGATCTATAGACTGATGATTTGAGAACTTGTATAAGAAAAGGATGGATCTGAGCTCAGTGTCCTCCAAAACTATCATGGCAATGCTGTGTAATTTTCCTTTTTTATTTGTTCTTTGCTTGTTTTGGACTAATAATCAAAATTTTGAAATGTTCTCTTGTTGTGTCGGTTGAAAGCCAATTTAGATTCTTTAAGGATGATTTGGTAGAGAGAATGTACTGTTTCATTTTTAAAAAAGTTTTACCTCGTAAACATTTTTTGGAAAAGCCCGAGAAAGTTAAGAAAGTTACTTTATCATTCATATGACAGTGTAGGTGATTATGTATTGTTTCATAATAGTATTGAGTACATTGGATAGTTTTTCTTCCATTCTTGAGATACTTTACTAAGAAGAATATATTCCAGCTCCATTGAGGTAAATATAAAAGATGTGAAGTCTCTATCTTTTTTATGGCTGCATAGTATTCTCTGGTATACATATACCACAATTTGTTAATCCATTCATGGGTCTATGGGCACGTAGGCTGCTTCCATGACTTGGCAATTATGAAATGATAAAACAAAACTATAGTCCACAAAGAGAGAAGGAAGAGGAGGGAGACGGGAGATGAGGCTGGGAGGAAGGAGGATATTTGGTGGGAACTCATTTATTATGTATAATGTAATGGTACATTTTAAAAATATTAAGAGTAGAGTATAAATGTCTTACCATAACAAATAAGTAAGTGAGGTGTTGGTTATGTTAACAAGTTTGATGTAAGCTTTCTATATTGAATATCAGATTATCACAGTGTACCCCATAAATGCATTAATGTTCACAGTTATGATTTAATAAAAAAATTAAAATTAAAAAATAAAAGAACAAGGTGATATTACAATAATAAAAAAAGAAAGTTACCTATTTAGGTTTCTCTTCTCCTCCCTCCCTCCCTCCCTCCCTCTCTCCCTTCCTTCCTTTGTGACAAGGTCTCACTGTTTCACCCACACTGCAGTACAGTAACCCAGTCATAGTTTACTATAAACTCTTACTACTGTGCTCAATCAACCTTCTTACCTCAGCCTCCTGAGCTGCTGGGACTATAGGTGCATGCCATGGAACCTGGCTATTTTTCAATTTTTTTTGTAGAGACAGAGTCTCTCCATGTTGCTCAGGCTGGTCTTAAAATCCTGGCCTCAAGTGATCCTCCTGTCTTGATTTCCCAAAGTGCTGGAATTACAAGTGTGAGCTACTGTGCCTGGCCTACTTAGGTTTGTTTTGTCTATATTGCTCTTTATTTGGAAAGCCTATGAAATACAAATACACTGTAAACTATAATTTATCAAGTCTTTATATCTTGAATCAGAAGGCACTTCTGGGTCTTTTCTGGTTTCTCTGCTCCTATACTTCACGGTCTTAAGCATTTGCTTCTTTATTTAAAAACAAATTAACCCAATTAAATAAACTATTCCCTAGTTATCAAAATGATGTACACTTACTAGTGTAATAATGAGTACGAATCACCCATAGCGTCATTTCCCAGGGATAACTACCTACTACTACTACTACTACTATTTTGACTTCTTTATTTCCAGATGGATGTGAATATGTAATTTTTTAAACACTGGCATTGCACGTGGTCAGTGATCTGGTGTGTGCTCCTCACTGGTTCAGTGTTAGCACACCAGAAGTGGGTATTACTTTTCATTGACTTATTAGTTCCTAATACACAGTCACAAAAGTGGAGTTCAATTATTATTAATTCACCACCTTTCTTATGCTTAGGGAGATAAACTTGTACCAATAATAGGAATCAAAACATTCCTTTGGCAAAGTCATGCTGATACATGAAAGTTTTCTCTAATTTATTTACTTATAGCAGAGTGTTATAGACTTAAACGTGTTCATTATGACTAATGGTCTTTACCTACAGCAAGATAATCACAACAGTGTCCTTAGGAAATTCTCCATATAATTGAGGTCAAATGCATATACAGTTTTATGTCAAGGTTTTCACTAAACATTGCATTACCAGCATTTTTAACATCAATAAATATTTTTCAAAAACATTACTTTTAATGGCTTCAAATACCATCATTTACTTAATAGCCTTCCTGTTTTTGGATATTTTGTTTGTTTGTTTTCATGTGTTAAAAACTTTTTTTTGCTTTTGCAACGCTGTGGTTAAAATACTTGTATATAAACTTTTGACCCAATTCAAGATTATTTCCTTGAGAATATATATGCCTTAAGGAGTCAATAACCTCTTAATTGGCCTCTATTATTTCAGAGTTTATCTCCTGACTGTGGCTGCCATGAAACTTCTTAAAACCTCAATTACCTCATACCCTGTGCAACAGTCCTCAACAACTTCTCATTGCCTGTGGAGAACTCTCCAGATTCTTTGGCTTAGGGGTTGAAGTACTGGAAAGTCTTGTTTCTTCCAATTTCTATAATCTATTGTATCTGAGGTAACAGGGCCATTTGGATGGCTTGACTCATGCAGCACTCACCGTGAGGACTTTCACTGATTTCAACCTTGCCTCCCTTCTTTTCTGTCCCAAACTACACAGATATATGGCTCCAACTCCAATGTTGGTGAGTGGGTTCCAATCCCTGTCACAAAATAAAATCTTTTAATCTTTGAACATCTCAGTTATTTCCCCTAGATTTTTCTCCTTCCAGCTGATGCCATATCTATTTTTAATCAATCCCCTCCCCTGCACTCTGCCTGCCGGAACCTTGTGTGTGTGTGTGTAAATGCATGATAAGGGTCTGAAAGTAAACACACCAAACTTCACCTATAGAGAAGGGCCCTTGGATGGGATTCGCAGGGAGGATTAAGGGAAATGTACACTTTTTACCCTATGTACTTCTGTATTGAACTCTTTATAAGTATTCATTTATTTTTAACCTAAAAACAATAAAATAATATTTTTAACAAAACCTTACAGGGGTTTTAAGATATAATGGAGGTACAGTTTATATTCCATAAAATTTTAAAGCTCAGAGAAAATGCTAATTGTGGTTTCAGCCATGACTTTGCTCTGATCATCTAAAAAGCACTCTGCTTTGGTAGTTCAAGTGCTACCATCTCTCAAAGTCCAGCTCAATTTTTATAGCTTATAAAAGCCTGTCTTGATTGTTGAAACCCACAGTTATCTCTACCAACTCAAATTTGGGGCATATAATAATGGATAAAGAAAAGTACATTTGATTTATAAAGAAAGGCCCATTTAGCAGTAATCTAAACCAAGAAAAATAGTGCAGAATAACTCTCTATGATGTAACTCTCTTGTATCCTTTTTGTTGTATGTAATACACATGACATCGATGTTTTGTGTGTGCATGTTTAGGGAGGGGCAAAGATTGCAGGTGCACCATTGTGATCTTGGCAATGTCATAAATCCTTTTGTGATTTCTTTGTCTGGAGTATGAAGGGGTTGTACTAGGCGTATCTTTTTTTTATTTTTTTACTATAATTTTTGTATTTTTTCCAGAGATGAGGTCTTACTATGTTGTCCAGGCTAGTCACAAACTCCTGGTCTGAGGGATCTTCTCATGTTGGGCTTTCAATGTACTGGTGTTATAGGTATGACCCACCTCAACTAGCCCAGGCATATCTTCTAAAGCATCTTCTGATTTAAAAAGTTTGTGATTCTGTTAGATGATATGATTTTGATTGATAACTGGCTAAATTTGAAAATGGTCACCTTCTCTTCTTTAAAAAAGTTACTCCAAATCTTTTTATCTAAAAATGCTAAACAAGGCAGCTCTCCATAATTATTTGATGTAGTAGAAAGAACATTGCCTTTGTAATCAAAAGGACCTGAATTTGAATTCTAGGTTTGCCGTGGATCAATTCTGTTATCTTAAACCAGTTACTTAACTTCTTTTAGTCTCAGTTTCCTTATGTATAAAAATGGGGATGATGATTTCTGCCTCCCTGGACAGTATGCGTGAAGGGACCCAAGGCAGTGCCTGATGCACAGTATGCTCCTGGTAAATGTTCATTTCCTTTGTTCCCTCATCCCTGACTTTAATTTGTGAAAGGCACCCTTTAAAAAGCAGCAGACACTATTTTATATGCCTATACATCTACAAATGAGGTTGAGAGAGAACAAAGTTTATTTATTTTTTATTTTATTTTATTTTTTGCAGTTTTTGGCTGGGTTCAGATTTGAACCCACAACCTCCGGTATATGGGGCCAGCGCCCTACTCCTTTGAGCCACAGGTGCTGCCCAGAACAAAGTTTATTTTTAAAAATAGAGATGTGATAAGTATGGATATGTGCACAGAGTTTATGTAGTCCTTGTTCTATCTATGCAGAAATGCAGAGCCATGAGAGATCTGTATGTTATTTTATTTCTTATAGGATCCTACCTTGTAAAGAGGGTTATAAAAGTCAAATCCATCTTTGGTGCCTTATAATTAGTTGGTTAAGGTAGTCAGTAAGTAGGAACCTTAGACTGGGGTCTATGACAACTTGGCTTTAAATATAAATACTACAGAATACCTCACCTGCTTTCAGAACTGCCATCCATGAAGCATAGTAGACACAGTACCTTGATTACATAATACCTTTAGGACCCAGGAGATTGTTTTACTTTATTTTAAATTCAGAATAAAAAATGAACTTTTAGGTCAAAGCAAATTTTATAATATATACCACTAATATAGTCATCTTTATGCCAATATAATTTTAAAATATAGTTTTACTTTATTTTGTTATTACCTTTTTTATGTAGGAAGGGGCCCAAGAAAGTCATAATGTAGTCCCGGATGCTTTAGTGAGGTTTTAGCCTTTCTTCTAGGAAACACATCTGAGCAGGTCAGGCTGAGTAGTGTTTACATAAACTAATTACCCCCTTTCCTGAGATGCACCAGGAAAGGAGGCTCATCGGTGTGGTCAGAGGACCAGCCCACCACAGGTCTTTCTATTTTTATTCCTGGCTCCATGAGAAGGTAGAAGATAAGCCAGACATAAAAGCAAAACCATAAAAACAGGTATTTATAGCAAGCCTTTGTGTCTCTTAGCATAAGACTAGAATCTTGGGAGCAGAGTGTTCTCTCTTATCCCATACTTACGTAAATTTAATATGTAAACTGTCTCATGAATATTAATGATCTGTAAGGGAAGTTTGGGGAAAAAAACTCAACAATAGCCAAAACAAAAATTAGCAATCTAATTTTGGCTGAATAAAAGAGACTTAGGAACTGTTTAGAAATAGGAAATGTGGACTAGAACTGACTTTTTAAGATATAAAAACAGATACTGTGAGAAGGAAGCTCTGTGGCGTAATGTCTCGGTGTAGACTCAGATCCTCTGTAACGTAGGATGTGTAGTTGGTAAATGAACTGGCCTTAGCTCCACCTGTTAAGAATCTGGTGGCCATTAAGTAATTTCTCATTCCTCAATGTACACTATCTAGGTCACAATTATACTAAAAGCTCAGAATTCACCACAGTGCAATGTGTCTATGTAACAAAAATTGCACGTGTACCCCTTAAATTTATTAAAAAATAAGAAACTTAAATTTTCTGGGAAAAAAGAGAATCTGGTCATATTAGAGGGTGGAGTAAAATAGAAATCAACTATTGTAATTTTAAACCAAAACTTTCACAAGAGTTTTGGGTCTTGGGAGTCCACGTTAGTCTAAGAGGCAGCTTATTTGGCGTGGGAGTGTGGTGCTCTAAAGGTTGGACAGGAAAGGTAGAAAGTGTTTTCTCCCATCACTGGTTTGTCGGCTTTAATTTTATGTTTTAGTTTAGATGGGTCATTTTAGATTGATAATAATTCATATTACTATTAACTAATGTATCAAGAGTACTTACTATGGGCCAGACACTGGGTTAAGTCCTCTCAGTGGATTGGCTATTAAATCCTTGCACCAATCCTATTGGGTAGGAAATATTATCTGCATTTTACAGATGAAGAAACAAAGTTCAGGGAGGTTGAATGACTTATTTGAAATTTCACAGCCAGCCCAGGACAGATCTGGAGTTTGAACCCAAGCCGTGCAATGCTAGAGCCTGCTTCTCTAACTTCTGCCATTACCCTGAAGGAACCTATCTATGGTGGGATGTGTAAGCAAAATGCAAATGAGTTAGGGAGTATTATGGGTTGAATTGTTTCCAACCTCCAAACTTCTACGTTGAAGTCCTAACCCCAAGTACTTCAGAATGTGACCTTATTTGGAGATTGGGTCTTTGCAGAGGTAATCAAGTTCAAAACGAGGTGACTAAGACGGGTGCTAATCCAGTGTGACTTGTGGTCCTTATATAAAGGGGACACATGTATACACAGAGAACACCGTGTGAACAAAAAGACAGCCATGTGTAAAACTGGGAGAGAGGCCTGGGATAGATCTTTTCCTCAGCTCTCAGGAGCCAACTCTGCTGGCGTCTTAATTTTGGACTTCTAGTATCTAAGAACTGTGAGACAAGGATTTCCTCTGTTTAAGTTACTCATTCTGTGATGCTTTGTTATAGCAGCCCCTTCAAATCAAGAGAGGGACTGAAAGATCTTTTGTGTGGACCAGTCCTATAAAAAGATAAGGTCCCAGCTCAGCATCCATAGCACAGTGGTTCCAGCGCCAGCCACGCACACCAAGAGTGGTGGGTTTGAACCTGGCCTGGACCAGCTAAACAACTGCAACAAAAAAATAGCCAGGTGTTGTGGCTATAGTCCCAGCTGCTTGGGAGGCTAAGGCAAGAGAATTGTTTAAGCCCAAGAGTTTGAAGTTGCTGTGAGCTGTGATGCCACAGTACTCTACCAAGGGCAACATAGTGAAACTCTGTCTCAAAAAAAAAAAAAAAAAGATAAGGTCCCTCAACACTATTCTATAAGCCCTCACCACATTCTTTATCCTCCTTGTAGGCAAGAATGATTGAATGTTGGAAATATGTTTTTTAAATTGTTCTTTCAGGGCAGTGCCTGTGGCTCAAAGGAGATGTATACCTCCCATATACCAGAGGTGGTGGGTTCAAACCCAGCCCTGGCCAAAAACTACAATAAAATTATTCTTTCAAAATTTTGGACAAATTAAAGAAAATAGTTCAAGAATTTGGGATTAACAGTATAGATACCTTGAGTTAGTGGCAAATAAGACTTCATATGCAGTATAATTAATTTGTATTCTGTGCCTTTCAAATAACTGGTTTATTTAATAAAAAACAGTATTAGCCAAAATGAATTTCCAACTTAATCCAAATAAATAGCAGTGGTGATGATAAAGTTGTCTATCTTTTAAGAACATTTAGACAACAATAGGGCAGAAAGAATTTAGACTGAAATATTTTAATCACAATTAAAAATATGTCTAAAAAATATACCTAATCCTACTGGTTCAGATTACATATGTCTTCAAAGGAAATCAATGATCAGAAGATGTTTTCTCTTAGTTGTGATTTGAAAATATAGGTAGGATATATTTAATCATATGCAAATTGTAGTTTTGAAAATTATATAAGATAGTTGGTTGTATACAGTAAGTGCACTTATGTGCCGTGTGAGGTTCTCTGGCCTTTACCTGTCTCTCTAGAAGTCTGGACCTTTCTATTCTACACGCCACTGCCATGGCAATTGACTTCGTATGGGTCCAGGAAGTAGGACATGGGAGGGAGCTGGTAGATAATTTCTTTCTCTTTTCCACTCTCTGACAGACTGGTTCATGGAAAAGCTCTCTGTATAGCCCATCCCAAGTGACCACGTCCCTTTGTGAAGTGGCTAATTTGGTGACACATTACCTTGTATTTACCTCCCCACCTCACCTTCTTCAGTTCTCTTTCCCATCACTCATGCTGCCCCGGGATTACACTTCCCCATGAAGCTTAGAATTTAAGCCTCACCTCAGATTCAATTTTCAAATGAACTTTGCTTAGGACAAGAAGAATTCTACAGAGGCTTAGTAAACTGAACTGAATAAAAAAAATAAAGCCTAGGCCTTTTGTTTAGTTATTTTTATCTTTCCGTGTTTCAGAAGCATTTTAATCTGTATCTCCTGATCCATCATCTTGTAGCCACCTCTGAACTGGGAAGTGTGGTTCCTAGGAAGAAATAATCAACAAACCAGTGACAGTAAGAGGTCTTTCAGATGAAGAGAAGTCACCTTTCCAAAGGGCTAATTTAATAAGGAAAGGGCAGGGTGAATTATTCAGAGTGGGAAGAGGACAGTCCAGATTGTGGACCTGAAGCTCCTATTTTCCTCAAGACCTGGCTCACTTCTAGATGAGTCACGGCCATCTTCCTTAGGTACCTCCACAGTTAGGAAAAACTGCTACGTAAATTCTGGCCTTTATTCTTCCTTCAGAAGAAAATCAAAGTATTTCTCTAATGTCTATCCAATGTCAATGGATTTGTGATATGTATACGAGACTTGAAAGACTGAAAATGTATGGCTGCTCTGTGAAAAAGACAAAATAGGAGAGAAAGCAATTTAAATTTGTTTTTTTTTTTTTTACCACTCTTTTTCCTTTAGTAACTGAGAATTGTTAGAAACTTACATACTAAGTAAAGGAAAATTGGCTAACACATTAAAGATGTTAAAAAGTTGATACATAGCATCTGCTATATATTTCAGTGCATCCCTGTCCAAGGGGCCAAGACCTCTGTGCTTTTGGGAAGGCAGGCAGGCAAGAAGCAGGCATTATTACTATTTTTATTGTCATCACTGTTATTAATAATAAAGAAGGTGATGGTTGCAAAAATGAAAGTAAGGAAGCACCCGCTATGCTGACCTGTATGAAAGCTTTTACAATTTAATGAAAAAAACAAGAAGAGACAACATTTAGAATATGTGAAATAAAATACACATATACATACAAGTGTGTCAAGTAACTATATTTATGGATAACTTTTAAAAGGGATTATGAAGTCAATTTTATCCATAGTAAATAGAGAAAATTATAAATTGGTATAATTTGACAACTGAAAAGCATGAAAAGGGAAATCTTGGTAGAGAGTTTTGAGTGAAAACAACAAACCCTGAAATGTCTGCTTTTATTAAGATACATGTGGAGAGATTTATTTATAGATCAACTGAAGAGACGTATGAGTCATATTCAGGGACATTCCTGGAACTGGCTGTCTGGATGTTACCATCATTGGAGGTAACGCTTGATCTTTTCATGACCATAAAGATGTTTTAAAATCAGTGACATAAGCTGCACTCTGCAGCAGCGTCCACAGAGACTAGCTGCAGCTACAAACATATTTAAGTTTTTAGTCTAGCAAAGACATGATGTTCATCTGCTTTTCCTTTTGTTCTAAGGACAGAAATGAAGAAACATTCATTCTGGCTAACATAAAAGTCATTACAAAGGAGGCCGGAGAGCAGTGGGACATAAAGAACGAGTCATCGATCCCTATTACTGGGAAATTGAGAGATGGGCGCTGCTTCCTGTTGCTAGAGGTAGAGTGAGGATTCACACGTCTATCCACTGTGGTCGGTTCTAGAAGGTCTGGCGGAATCCTAGATTGACACAGCTGATCTGGGCAGGGGTGGTGCTCTCAAGTTCCATCAGAGTGTTGAGCCCTAAGTACTGTATGTGGGGGCAAGAAAGAATTGTAACCAATAGGTAGGTTCAGGTAGAGGAGAAAAAAGAGGAAACATAGTAACAGCAGACCCCCAACCTAGACTTCCTCTAGGCAAAGAAACCCCTTTTAGCATGTTCTGGAAAAAAGTACATTGAGTAGGGTAGCCTGTGGGGACTCTATAGTCCATCTGTAGATTGGTGCATCAGAATTTCCTAGGGAGCTTTAGAATACACCTCGCAGAGGTTCTGATTCAGTAGGTTTGAAGTGGGACCCAAGATTCTCTTTCTCTTTCTCTCTCTCTATATGTATGAATATATTATATATATATGTTAGTATATATATACTAACTGTATATGTATAGTTACTACACTATATAGATATTTTTATACTAACTATATAAGTATAGTTACTATACTATAATATAGTATATATGTAGTAACTAAATATATATTATTATTATTATTTTTAGACAGAGTCTCACTTGATCACCCTGGGTAGAGTGCTGTGACATCATAGCTCACAGCAACCCTCAAACTCCTGGGCTCAAGCTATTCTTGGCCTCAGCCTCCTGAGTAGCTGGGACTACAGGCACCCGCCACAATGCCTGGCTATTTTTTTTTTTTTTTTTGAGACGGAGCCTCAAGCCCCCCACCAGGTAGAGTGCCATGGCATCACAGCTCATAGCAACCTCCAACTCCTGGGCTCAAGCGAGTCTCCTGCCTCCGCCTCCCAAGTAGCTGGGACCAAGGCGCCCGCCACAAGGCCCGGCCATTTTTTGGTTGCAACCATCATTGTTGTTTGGCGGGCCCGGGCTGGGGATTCGAACCCGCCACCTTAGGTGTACGTGGCTGGCGCTTTAGCCGCTTGAGCCACAGGCGCCGAGCCATGCCTGGCTATTTTTTAGAGACGGGGTCTCACTCTTGCTGAGGCCGGTCTCAAATTCGTGAACTCAGGCAATCCACCTGCCTCAGCCTCCCAAGTGCTGGGATTAACAGGTGTGAGCTACCACCTTTGGCCATATTCTATATTTAAAAAAAATATCTTCAGGTGTTTTTTATGACCAGTCACCTCTGGAAAGCTGATCTAAACTCTACTTAAGCACCAGCAGTAACACTGAGCTTATTATCATTCAGATGTTGGTTAGCTGAAGTGGTTATAGGTTCTATTTTATTTTAAACCAAACTCTGTGTCTTAAAAACATCCACTCATTATTTTGTTGTTGTTGTTGTTGTCTTTAGGCCTTTTGGAGTAATTTAAAGGTCTTAGGTCAATTGGATAATTTGAATTTTTGGAGACATAGTTTTATGATCTTATCTGACAGCAGGATGGTCTGGGAGCAGAGAATGGGAATGATGGAATGACCCAGATTTGGGGATTGAGATATGGAAGATCAACAAGCTAAAGGACTGTAAGATGCTAGATGGCAGAGTTTTGAAATGATCATCCACAGTTGGGGAGGTAGTTGAGGCCTTCAGAGCAGGTGTGGACTGTGTATGGGGAGAGAGATACTAAGTGGTCAGGCATGGGCGGGGCTGAGGGGGCAATTCCGTGTGGCCTGGGTCTGTGCCTATTGTCTTCTATCTCTTTCCTAGGCCCTGGTACAGGAGGCTCTTGACTGGTATTTTTTGACTGATGGTGACAAAAGGTAGATTGAGTAGACAGGTAGGGCTAGAAGAAGAAAATGAGGGGATTGTATCAGAAAGATAGATTTTTCTTTTTAATCTGGTGAGTTACAGATTTATTTTGTTTAATGCCATTTTATGAGTTCTCAGCATTTTCTTAAATATCAATACTAAAGAAGTATCTTTTTTTTTTTTTTTTTAATTGTTGGGGATTCACTGAGGGTATAAAGAACCAGGTTACATTGGTTGCATTTGTTAGGTAAAATCCCTCTTATAATTGTGTCCTGTCCCCAAGAGGTGTGTCATCCCCCTAAAAAGTATCTTTACAAAATACATCCATTGCAACAAGAAGTACATTTTGTGGGTCTTGTTTTCATAAGGGGAAATCTTGCCAGGCTGTCTTCATATGCATTTATCCATCCAACAAGTAAAGTCAAAACTGACTGTATAAAATGTAGTACATTTTCAATGATAGACTTCTAATTCCTTGACAACAGAAGCTGGAATTATTGTTAGCATAAACATATCTATTGCTTGCAATATGCGTACCATGATATCAAATGTTAACCTCACACAATAAATAAAAGAAACTCAATCAATAGGCTATTTCACACACACATCACAACACTGTAAAACTCCACTCTGATTTATGTTTGTGCGGCAGCTGCACAATCCTTTGTTTACAAGTTTCTAATGCAGAATTTCTTTGATTCTCTCAATGTATTCTTTTAAATTAATTAAAATACTTAACAACTTAGAAATCATTGATAGAGCTGAACAGTCAGTAATTTGAGCCATGTTTTCCATCAGAAAGACAGGTTTGACTAGACATTTTAGAGGTGAGCAGTTCCTAGTGATGAGAAAATCCAAGGTATGGCTCACAGATAATGGAGTTCAAGGTGAGATCTGTTGAAAGACACTGTGGCCATCAACGTACAAGATACTCCTATTTTAGGTGATGGTTAAAGATAAGAGAGAGGGGAACTGGGACTCAGATGTTGAAGTGTTTGAGCACAGTGTTTGGAGGTAGGGGGGGCATGAAATAGAAATGAAAAGTGGATGTGGAGGACATGGAATGCCTGGTCCTGGCTCTGTCTTGTGGGTAAGTTTGGGCAAGTCCCACATCCACCGGGGACCTCAGTATTTTTTTTTTTTTTTAAGAGCCTCAAGCTGTCACCCTGGGTAGAGTGCTGTAGCATCACAACCCACAGCAACCCCCCAACTCCTGAGCTCAAGTGATTCTCTTGCCTCTGCCTCCCAAGTAGCTGGGACTACAGGCGTCCTCCACAACACCCGGCTATGTTTTGGTTGCAGCTGTCATTGTTGTTTGGTGGCCCAGCCTGGATTTGAACCCGCCAGCTCAGGTATATGTGGCTGGCGCCTTAGCTGTTTGAGCCACAGGCGCAAAGCTGGACCTCGGTATTCTTTTGAGTTAATGACATTATCTCCATCTCCCTTACAGAGTTGTTGGACACTCCTGTGAGATATAATAATCATGTATGTAAAAGCCACTTTGAAACGATAGGTAATATTAAAGGCTGTCCTAGTTTTGAGATCATGCAACACATCTGTTCTATTTACAACATATCAATATTATAAGATAGACGTATGGTAAAGCTACAATTTCACTGGAAAGAAAAATATCTAAAACCAGTGCTTTATAGAATAAGCAGCCAAATAACCATTACACTAAATGACTTTTATTTCTGGTCATGTTTGGAGAAGATGCTTCTAATATATCTTTTTCTTCCATCTGACATATGTTGGTAACCATGAAAAGATCCAGAAAGCCACATGCTGATCATGAGAGGCTATTATTGCTGCAAATATACTTTCTACAACTTGATTTTCTGTGGTCATCCATTAGATAAAAACGTGAGGCCACTAAGTTGTCCTTTGATTTTGACATTTCATTTTCAAATTTTTCAGAATTAAGTTCTAATTCTGTGACTCTGACTTATAAATTCTAGTGAGAAGACATTTTTTTCTGTACCTTTTTTTAATGCCACATGTCTCTTCCTACGACTTTGGAACATGCAAAACTTAGCACCCAAACTAATGGGAAGATGCAGATACAAAGATTAACCTAAGCATTTCTCCATTGCCTTCACTTTCTACATCATTGCTTCTGCCATAGAATCTCAAATTTTTACATAAATCCAAAGTTGTATTCCAATATTATTTCTATTAATCTCTTATCTCTCATTTCTAGTATAGTAATTGCTGCCTAGGTTTTTAGGATGTTGAAGAGCTGAAAACATGAACTTTTGGTAAAGGAAAAAGACATTCCAGATTCATAGTGTTCTTCCTTGAATTGTACTTGAGAGAAACTGAAAGTCCATTTCCAGGAGGCTGGTCCTTGGCAGAGGCAATATTTATGGCATAGGAACATCATAAATACTGTAGGCTCTTTATTTAAGCCCTTCCTGAATGGTGTTGGTTCTAAGAAGCTAAAGGCCAGAGGTGAAGAGAGGGAAACATTCTTCTGAGAAAGATGAGGTCAGTTTTCCAATGTTCGGAAGGACTTTTACCAATTTATAACTAACTCATGTCTAATGATAATTATCATGCACAACTATTACAACTATTTCTCTCAGCAAAGTAAAACACAGAGTTGTCTGCAAGTTATTTCAAATCTTCTTGCTAAAGAAGGAACAAACAGAAAACTTGGGGGAATCTTGTACCTAACAGAAGAATCTACTTGGGAGCTTAGATTTCTTAGACCAAATCTGGGGAAAAAGTTAACAACTTGTTCTCTGTGTTTTACATTACAGAGTTGCAAGTGAAATGATATTCATGGCAGCTTGCAGAATAGGAGAGTAAACAATTGAAAGAAAGATAGTTTTGGAAGACAAGGAAGGGAATACTTCTGTATTACTTGGTATTTTTCCTGTATCCTGAATTGCTGTAATGTGATTGTGTCATTTCCTTGCTCTGTTTGGGTAAAAGAGTTTTGCATATTGTATATTAAGGGTTGAATTGAATTGTATCTTCCCCCTTGAGAAAGATATATTGAGATTCTAACTCAGAGTATCTCAGAACATGACCTATGGAATCTGAATATAGTGTATTAGTGTATTTACAGAGGTAACTATGTTAAAATGAGGTCATTAGGATGGGCCTAGTCTGGTTTGACTGGTAACCTTATCTAAAAAGGAAATTTAGACACAGAGTCAAACGTGCATGGGGGGAAGATGATGTAAACACACACAGGGAGAACACAGCCACGTGACAGTGAAGACAGAGGCTAGAGTTACGCTGCCGCAGAAAAGGAATGCCCGGGGCCACCAGAAGCTAGGAGAGATGTATGGAACACATGCTCTCTCGTAATCCTTAGAAGAAACCAAGTCAGTTTTGGACTTCTCACCCACAAAACTGTGACACAATAAATCTCTGTTGTAAGCCACACGGTTTGTAGTACTTGTTATGACCGCCCTAGGAAATCTGTAGACTGTATTTAAGTCAAATCTAGGAACTTTTAATGTTTCCTCCAATCCTTCCCTGCCCTTTGAGAAAGAAATTTTCAGAGCTTCTAGAATGCCCTTGACCCCTATTCTCCACCCTTTTTCCTCTAGCTATGGGTTAACAAGTGACAGGTAAATATAATCCCTGTTGGGAAAATTCTCACTGATTTGGAAAAGTTGAACTGTGGAAGTGAAGTAAACTGTATGAGGATTGTGATGTAGATTGCTTCATGTCAGGACCAGTATAATATTCAACCTTCGGAATCTTCCAGATGAAGGAATATTGACAGATCTTCAAGGTGGGGAGTATGTTGTGATAATAACCAGTTCAAAGCAGAATATTGCTTTTCTCCAAAGAAGATTCAAAGAGGGACTCACATCAGCTAGCCCAAGATGAAATACTGTCTTGTGCATCGACTAATCAAGACTGTCTTGTCCTTTGTGTTCTTGTGTTGGGAGATAACCTAGTTCGGTATCTTTAAGATTTATTCACCTGTATTTGCACTGATCACATTCATTGAACTGTGGACTGGAGCCAAGAACTGTATTTTTGAAGCTGAGCTGGTGATAGGCAGACTATCTCTTGGTCCTTGGAGTTAATCCAGCCGTCTTAAATATTGAAGTGTTTCTTTATGATTCTCTGGAGACATTTTCATCATGTTGTATTCTTTGTGATCAGCTGAACCTAACATTTGTGTTTGAATGCTTTTCTAAGACAGGTAGATTCGCTTACAAAAATTATTTGAATGGTGTGAATGACTGACAGAAAATACCTATGTGGCTATTTAAGAAATAGTAATAAAATATACCTGGTGAAAAGGGAAAATGTAAATATTTCAATTAGACATATGTGTATGTATATGTTTATACCTGTACGTATACCTACATTTTTACTTAAGTCCAATTTATATAACTATCAAGAGGATTGGAACTGTACAAATCCTTTTGCATTTTCACCAGTACTTTACTTTTCCCATCAGAGTCCTTTATTAATTAGATAGTTAACCACCGTCTTTCCTACTAGCAGTGTCACTGCTACCACTGTTACTATGTAAGTCGGTATTTACTAAGTACCAGGCAATGTGACAATTGCTGCATCTACATAATCCCCCTTCATCCTTTCAAAAACTGTGTGAAGTATATATCTTTGTCCCCATTTTACAGACAAAGACACTAAGGTTTAGAGATATTAAGTAGCTTGGACAACCTCACATAGTTAATGATTTAGCTGTAAGTAGAAATCTAGATCTTTCTGATCTCAAAGCTTGTATTCTTGTCCACTTTGCAATTTAGTTTCAAGTATACTGTTGGGAGAGAAAACGTTAGGAGAGGTAAAGATCCTACTCTGAGAGCTCAGTTTTAAGTTGACAGAGATCAGGGCAGAGCTGACAGACATACATACACAGAAGTAGCCGCCAGGGCTGAACAGTGTGAAAACTGCACCGATAGAAAGAGAAGCCATTCTTGGCACTACACAACCAGCAGCAACACCTCTCACCAAAATTAATAGGGACTCAGTCCCCTCGTGTATGTCTCAGACAAACTGAGAAGCTTGTGTGACACAGGTCCCGAGACTGGAACTGAATGTCCAGCACACACTGCCGGAGACAAGAACATGAGGAATGTGCAGCACAGCCAGAAGAGGGCTAGTGAGCGTGGGTGCCGTAACAAGAGGAAATGGAGGGCATTGGAAAAGAGGCAACTCCCTGGGCAAACTTTGGTCAACAAGGGAATTACACGTATAAATTAATACAAGAAAGCCAGATTGCTTGAGCTCATGATGGTCTCAGTAGTTCAAGACCAGCCTAAGCAAGAATGAGACCCTGTCTCCTCTAGAAATAGAAAAAATTAGTAGGGTGTGGTGACATGTGCTTATGATCCCAGCTACTGGTATCAAAAAAAAAAAAAAAAAGGAAAGAAAGAAACCCACATGTGACTATTTTAAAATATGGCTGTGGTTCCTTAACACTCTTCTCATGGAGAAAGAGGTTTCTCTGTCTCTTCTCCTTGAATCTGGTCAGGCTTGTGACAGCTTTGGCTGTAAGAGTATGCTGCAGGTGATGCTGTGTCAGGGAGCCTAAGTCACAAGCCATGTAGTTTCTGCCTTTTCATGTCTGAGCCCTGAGACTCCAGGTATTCTTATGGTAGTCTGTTTATCCTGAGGCTGTCACTTTGGAAGGGTCACACACAAGTGCCCTGGTTGATAGTCTCAGCTAAGTCTAGCCTTATAACCACCTGCCTTCCCCTACATGGTGTCAGATGTGTGTTTGAGGCCATCTGCTAGCTGCATATGGCAGAGTGATTCCTACCAGTATCATGTGGAATAGATGAATCACTGAGCTGAGCCCAGCCCAAATTCCTGACAAAATCATAATATATAAAAAAAGGTTGCTATTTTAAATCACTGGGTTTCAGAATAATTTGTTCCATATCAGTAGATACATGGAACCTTTAAGATAGAATCCATAAATTATTAACCATTTCTATTCATTGATCTGGTGGAATAATTGCATGAGGAACTTTGGAGTGAGAGGTAGGACTGCAGGGGTCTCCCTCCTGAATGAGATTATGAGATTTCAGAATATATTAAATATATAGTTTTATTGAATGACATTGGTTATATGAGGAAGTAGTCTATCGGGAAAAGGGAATGGATTCTAAAAGTGGAGGCTCAAACGTTGGGCTAGCTTTAGTTCTCCTACTGGTAACACTGTCAGAACTGGGGCAAGTCTTTCAACCTTGAGAATACCTGCCTTCCCTACCACATAGGGAAGGAAATGTGCCCTTTAGGAAAACATAAATTGGTGTGTGGGGGAGCAATTTTAAAACTCTGAAGCACAACATAAAGTATTACTTTTCTATTCCTTCACAGAGTTGCATTTATGAGCTGCTGCTCAGCACTTAGCACCTTGTGTTTTAATTAGATGAATGTAGTAATCTCTGCCCTATCTTATTCCTCTAATAGGACAAAACTCACAGTAGGTGAGCTTTAATAAATATGTAATGAATATTCTTAAAGATAAGTACTTGTTGAAAAATAGCTTTTATTTTTAATATTTATTTTTATTAATTTTTCTTTTTTTTTGAGATAGTCTCATTATGTTGTCCTTGGTAGAGTGCCGTGGCATCACATCTCACAGCAACCTCAAACTCTTGGGCTTAAGCAATTCTCTTGCCTCACCTCCCAAGTAACTGGGACTACAGGCGCCTGCCACAACATCTGGCTTTTTTGTTGTTGTTGTTGTCATTGTTTAGCAGGCCCAGGCCAGATTCGAACCCACCAGCCCCAGTGTATGTGGCTGGCATCCTAACCACTGAGCTACAGGCGCCAACCCAGCTTTTTAGAATTAACAGTAGATAAGGAAGAAAAAAAATTTAGGTAAAGTTTAGAATGGAATTTTAGAAAGAATATTTGTAGTATAGAAGTTGTTAGAGTAAGTTCCTTCTCATCTCCTAATTTTCTAGTGCACTTCATAGAATACCACATTATTGACTATGACAAATATTAGTAAAACTCCAGATGGGATACATCATCCAGTGGTTGTAGTGGATACCATACTTAACAATTCTGCTATAAAATGGCAAGGAGCTTGGTAGAAGAGGAGGATAAAGGAAAGAGATATAGATGTGCCTTGTTTGAATGATTAATGAGTCAGCATTGCCCAGAAAGTTTATGGCTTGGAAAATCAACTTGCTAGAAACGTTGAGTGTCCTCTGCTGGCAGAGAAATACCTTGGATCGAGTGAAGAGTTACGGAGCAAGTTCATGGGTCAGCACTGTCTTAATTCAACTGAATAATCCCTATGAACCTCTTCTGTGGCATATAGACATGCCAAGGACGTGATCCCTTCCCATGGGGAGTTTATAGTCTAGTAGGAGGACTCTGCCTTAGAGTTGTTCGCAAACTTAGTGACATAGTTTCTTACGTTCTCCTTCCTTTGCCTGATGCTTGCTTCCTTCTAGCATTTGAGACATCTACTTTGAATGACCAAAAACTACTGTGAAACTGTACACATGGGGAGATTTCTATACATTCCCTTTTCTTTATTGTTATTTTTTTAGTACTCAGTTCCTTTTCTATAATGTAGGAATAATAGTTTCTTTACTGTTTTGGGAGTTATTACAAAAAATTCCAGAGTGCTTTGAGGATACTTCCTGGAATGGCACTTGGGCAATGAATATCCTTCCTCACTCTCTCCTTTTTATTGAAAATTATAGAGGAATTCTGTTTGTCCACGCATCCTATAACTCCTGCAGATCTCACAAGGGTGATGGATGCATTTCTGTGGGTTGGCCCAGATGTGGGCGGTAGGTGTGGAGGACAGTCACTCGTTAGCCAGTTGGAAGGGGTGTCTAAAGACTCCTCATCTCCAAAGAGATTCTATTAGAAATCTATTTCTTGGAAGTACTTGGTTTATAGAAATTTGCTATTAACATGCAAGATTGCTCCATGCCAGAAGGAGGCAGTGTAGTGTAATGGAAATGGGAATAAGATACATAGGCTAAGCCTTGGAGACCTGAGTTTAAATCCCAGATCTTCCACTTTGTTGTCCTAAACAAGTTGTTTAACCTCTCTGAGCTTTAGTTGCTCTATTTGTAAAAAACCTGGGAGGATTGTTATAAAATATAGAAATAATCTATGCAAAGTGTTAGACATTCAAGGGATGGTAGAGCTTAGTGCGGTGATTATTATTCAAGAGATGGTGGTTATTATTCATTAGCCATCACATCAACTGGCTGAGCCCACTGTAGGGTAGGAGCCTTGGGAATGAAAAGCCAACCAGAAAAGGGGCTGAAGGGAAGGTGAGCAGACCTTCAAAATATTGCCTGTACCCCATTTGGCCAGAGCAAGGGATCCATGAACTTGGATGGAGAAAAAAACCTTTATTTTCATCAAACTCTAACTGAAATTTAGCATTTCTTTTTTCTTTTCTTTTCTTTTTTTTTTTTTGAGACAGAGCCTCAAGCTATCCCCCTGGGGAGAGTGCCATGGCATCACAGCTCATAGCAACCTCCAACTCCTGGGCTCAAGTGAGTCCCCTGCCTCTGCCTCCCAAGTAGCTGGGACCACAGGCACCTGCCACAACTCCTGGCCATTTTTTGGTTGCAGCCATCATTGTTGTTTGGTGGGCCCGGGCTGGGGATTTGAACCCGCCACCTTAGGTGTACGTGGCTGGCGCCTTAGCTGATTGAGCCACAGGCACTGAGCCTAGCATTTCTTTTACTACATATTCAAGCAAGAAACCCCAGTAATATCAGCAGTATCTGTGAATTTCCTACATATCATCAAATCATAGATATTTTTGCATTACAATGGTTACAGATATTTCAAAATTTCATTTATACTAATTGCTACTTTAACATTATGGTTAAACAGTTATTCCTGCCACTGCCACTTACTATTTAATGCTAATTAAAAAGCACATATATTACTATGCACAAACTTGCTTTTAAAAATTATTTTGGTAATAGTATTTGAAGATAATTAGCTCCTTTTGCAATTCTATTAATTTATTTTGCGTATTCTGATAAGGGGTCCACTGGCTTCACCAGACCACCAAAGGGGCCATGCACAAAAATATTTAAAACACTTTTGTATAGACCAAGAACCAGCTGGGCAGTATATACTGATAACATTTGTTATCTTGTGTTTTGTATCTTGTATCTCTTGTAATTGCAGAAGTCAAATGTGACTTGAGTGTTCCAATTTGAATACAGATTTCTCCTTTCTTAAGAATGCATTTTTTGGCACCCTCCATATATCAATATCTACATTTGTGTATGTTGCCCTTCTCATTTTTAATCCAGGAGTGGTAATTTTGGATAAAAAAAAGAATTATATTAATGGGATGCATTATGAAGAGAAAGTTAAAAAGACAAATTGTGATTCCATTTCATGAGTCATTGTGAAAGTTTTGAGATACACAAAACCTAAGAAACGTAAAATCTGTGTGGGTGAAAACAAATGAAGCCCTCTCAGCAACACCGATAAGCCGAGCAAGTTGGAACCTGCACAGGTGAATCAGAAAGGACGCTGTTGACTGTGTTCATTGGAAGTGAAATACCAGACCATAACACAGTCTGTCTCAAAACTTTTGTAGTGACCCACAATGTATTTCTTTCTTATGTGTGGAAAGGAAATAGCAAATTAATCCACTGAGGGAACTGGGAAACAAAACCAGTTTGTAATTTCTTCTGAAACAATTGAAATGTTCAGTCTGTTCTAGTTTCCTAGTCTGTAAGGAGTCAAGATGTTTGGGAGATGCTTGGGGACGTTCACTTGGTGCCCATAGCTTCTCCCTCTCCATCTTGGGGCCCTTCAGCTGTGTTGTATTTTGGAGAAGCTTAGAGTGATGTACTGGGAACAGTGGCTCCTTTTGATTGCTAGGGCTGAGGAAGCAGTTGGGCAAAGTTAGGAGGGGATAGTGCTGGATACAGAGAGAAGCAGAAAGAAAAGAGGCCAAGAAATTTTCCAGGTAGTTGGAACTGATGAGAATTAAGGAGACAAATGGCTTTAGACTTTGTTGCTCATGTGTTCTATAAAAGAATTTTGAAAGGCTCTGTTTGAGTTGACATCTAAAATTTTTTATCATAAATTTAAATAGTGGCAAAGCACATATTAGGTGATGTACTGAATATCATATCCATGATTAAAATATATTTTTCATCTAAACTTCAGAGCTGCTGATTTAGCTCATTAAATTTATGGAGAGTGTCCATCATATAAATTAATTGGCAAAGCTAGTCATTATTGTCAAGCCATTCTGCCAATTTGGACTTACTTTCTGTCAGGAAAAAAATCTTACTTCATTTTTTAAATTCAAATAAATGTGTTAACATGTGACCCTTGGGAAGACCCTTCTAGCTTCTGAATTCTAATTCTAGAAATAAAGGAGGAAAGAAGGGAGACAGGGAGGAAGAAGGAAAGAGAGTTGGCATGAGTTTTCCCCCTCAACATTTCCTTCTAAAGCGCTCTTGCTTTTTTCTCCTAGACTCTCCCTCAGGAGGAAGCTGTGGAGGTTTTCATGCTCCAAGAAAATATGCTGGAGTAAGGTGGTGGTAGGGGTAAGTTTTTTTTTTTTTTGCAAAGTAGGAAAAGGACGACTGGGGAAGAAGACAGCAAAACCTGTGGCATGATCTTAGGCAGATTAATTTCAGGAAAGAGTACATGCTGAAATCAAAGATGTGCAACTGATTCTGCCTAAGTAGTACTTGGAAAATCTTTGTGTACCAGGGCACATGTACCTGTGAAGACCCCTGAAGTAGTTCAACTCCATCATGTTTATTTTGGTTTGCCTGCATTGATTTTTGATTTTGAAGGCGAAGACCAGAACAATCTCCTGGTCTTGAACTCTTTCCACCACGGCGAGGTTAGCTGCTGGCCTTGGAATTGAGGTGCGTGGGTGGAATCACTGTGACCACCTGGAGTCAACCAAGTTTAGTGGGTTATTATCATCAGTTTTCTTTGTAAATCCCACATTGTTAACCAGATTTTTTTTTTGTTTGTTTCATAAAACATGAATATCGTGGTTTTTGTTTTCTTTGTGAAAAAACACTGCCTTTGTTCTTCGTCCCACTGGGAAGGAGGGGAACACACTCTCATTTCCATGTAGTCCTTGCCCTTGAACTGCAGTGTGGAGCAAGCACCTCTTTTGAAACAGAGGAGTCAATTATGTCTGGTGTGCTCAGAGGGAAAAAAGCTGAACAAATAGATAGATCTCTTCAAACTGAGCTTCCACACCCCACTGGAGTGGAAAGGGGGTGCCCCATCAGTACAAGATTGTCAGGCCCATTGCATGTTCCCCCATAGGCACGAATTTGCATGGAAATTGCTGCTCTGTGTTGTCAAGACTCTTCTAAATGTTTCACCCAAAGAATTATATCCAACTTGGGATTTTGCCCTCTGGGCTGTATCTCTGTTGGACCAGGACAGTGAAATTCCTCCATGAGAAAGGACTTGCCTGAGTCTTTAGATTCAGAAATTACCAGCATAACACTCCAGTAGATTTTATCTGTCTCTGGAGTTGTCTGTGTAACTATTGTGAGTGCTAAGATGGTGGGGAAGATGGGTTAGGGTTTTGATCGAGTAGTAGTGACTAGAGGAAGTATGAGAGTATTTCCTCAAATTCTCACTCTCCTACACTGGTGGGCACAGACACCAACTGTGCTCTACGCAAAATAGGTATAACTGCCTAGGTCCTATCTGAGGTGCCTTGTCCCCTTCTTCATGGGGTATCCCACTTGCTTTGGGGGCTTACATCTTTTTAAAAATTCTACAATTAACCTTGTTTTCAGGAAAATGCCTGGCATCAGTGATCACTACTCAGTGTGGACTGAGTGTGGTGAAGCTTCTCTGGGGACACAGACTTCTGGACCTCTGTGATGGAATGAAGGGTGCGGCCTGGGATGTCAGCCACAGTGAACAGATAGGGACGTTTGGAGCTTGTATTGATTTTATTTTTTGAAACTCTGAGTATAGAGGCTATAGACTACTCTCTCTAGATGCAAGATTGGCCCAATTTTTGATGCTGTAGTCCTGTGAAATGACCAAAAATTGTGATGAACCCAGAAAACGTGAGCTGCAAACACCTTAATGCAGGCAGAGTTGGGTTACTGAGGTGCTGGATAAAGAGGGAATCTCAGGATTCCCTCAGAGAGCTCCCGTTACAGCAGGGCTCCACTGATAGGGGTAGAACAGCCAGGAGGCCAGGGGTCCAGTACCCCTCTCAGCTCACTTAGAAGGTGTGAAGTGTCTCAGTTTTAGCAGGAGGAAGGTGACCTGGTTGAACAGGGGAAGCTGACAGGCCTCTTCACTTTAAGAATGTAAGAGAAAAGACAGTGTGCGTATGAGGTGATACCAAATAGGAATATAAAAAACTTATTTCAAGTGTAGGAATGGCCAAAGTTCTCTGTGGTAATAATTGGATTATGCTGAGAGGTGGCTGGCTCCTTTGAGAGGGCAGGAGCTCTACAGTTTGCATGCACATGGCTGACCACTTCACAGCCAGCCACCTCCCTCATGTACATCACCTGTTCCCCCTGTGGACACTTAATTTGTAAGTGCTGGACTCAGCTTGTCTTGGCCCAGGACAGGGAGGCTGGCTCATTGCCTGGCTTCCTCGTCCATGCTGATGACTCCTCAGAATAACCCTCTGATGGCTGATGGAGTTCAGAACATGCTACTGGCATTTGAGAAGACAGCCAAAGTAGGAAGGCTAATCTCATCTTCTCTTTGCCTTTTTCCTCCAAAGCACCTCTGACAGCCTTTATTCCAGAAGTACCTCCTTATATTTAGAGGGAAGGGACATTCTTATCCTCAAAGACCCAGACATGGAGAAGAATCCAAATAGGACTTAAGTTCCCCTGGTTTATTACCATTAAATCAAACCCCCTTTGCCTAATCATACTTCTTCACAACTATCTACTCTTCATCAAACCTAAGAATGAAAACACACAGGTTAACCTATTTTTGTGTGTCTTCATTTCTTTTTGAAGGCTCACCTATTACACAAAATGTATGAAATAAATTTGTGTGCTTGTCTTTTATTAATCTATCATGTGTTGTGCGTGCCTCAGTCATGAGGGCAGTGATGGGTGAGGGAAGAAATCCTGCCTCTCTTAGGATTTCATGTCCCAGGGGGATGTAAGGAGAGCTAAAAAAATGTTTTGTGACATCAGGGAGGGCCCATGTGGATAGGAATCACAAGCTCCCCTGCATGTGCTCAGGATCAGACATTGGAAATGGTGCTTAAGAGAAAGGATTCTGCCAAGCTTAAACACAAATCACTGAAATAATGATTTTTAAAATAATTAAATGTAGAGCTGTGGAAAGAGTAATTGTCTTGTACTTTAAATAGTTCCAGAAGTGCTAGAAAGGCAAATCTGTCAATTAAGCAGTATTCCAGGAAAATAGCGCATCTACAAAATGCATCTAAGAATACACAGATGTGATGAGGTGAAAACCCAGACCCATGCATCTTGTTTACTGAAGTATTTTATTCTCATGTCCATGGTGCTGCAAATTTCATGTTTTGGCATTGTTTTTGCTTTAATTGAACATCTTCCTGTACCTCTACATAACAAGGTGGTTGAGTCTCACCGTACAGCAGAGCTGAGGAAGGTGTGTTTTCCAGTGGGGCAGTAGACATTGTGAACACCAAGATTCACCTGTCCAGTTTCTGAATTTGAATATGATCTTTGCAATTTGCTAGCTGTTAATCTTGGTTATATTACCTAAATTCTGTAAGCTGATTCTAAAACAAAGAAAATAATATACCATGAGGATTAAGGGATAAATATATAAGGCACACAAGTTAATTTATAGGATCTAGTTAGTCTCAATAAATGGTGGCTTTTATTATAATGGTGGTGACTTGGATTGCTCTTCTGAAACCACTTTGGGAAGGCCCCAGATTATCTGGGCCAAACTAATTATGAGCTTATAAAGCTGTGTAGCACCTGGATACACTGTGGGAAAAATACACAGGTATGTGTTATCACCATTTCCTTCTCTCAACACCTTCTCATCTTTGTAAAACACCCACAAAACTTGTGTTTACTGAGGAATCCCAGTGGGTAAAAATAGTGAAAAGAAAGGGGAAAATGGTTAGCATTAGATCTGAAATAAAGAAAGAAGAGAAAGGCTCTTTACAATCTTCAGAGAGTGTCTGGTGGAGAAGGAATTTACCTCTAGGCAGGAGAGAGTTGAGATGCTTAGACTTCATGCTGGGGAAGCAAGGGCTTGAATGCCTTATTGTGTATGACCTTCTGCCACAGCCTGGAGGCTAAAGGAACTTAATTAAGCAAATAAGCAGTCAAACAAACATTGCACCCTGGGGGAGCTGAAAGGGCAGCAGTGACTGGTTTAGGCACTTTAAAAGGGTAGGTGAGGGAGCTGCTTAGGGACCAGGGACATAGCCTTGGCCTTGGTCTTGGCCAGCAGAGGCTATTTGTGGGTTCTCCAATATCAATAGTGACTGGGAGAGAAGAGTAAGGGGGCAGCAGCATGTAGGCCAGTGACACCTACTGGAGTCAGCAGCCCTGCCCCTGTGAGAGCAGCTCCAGTCCCGGGTATGGCAGGTGTGGTCTACTCTGACTAGGAGAGCCTTCCCTGGGCTCCTTAAAACTTGAACAGAAATTTCTTTTACTAGAATTTAATTTTATTTTTGTTAAAAAATTTCTTTGTAATTCATGTAGCCAATGTGCTTGCAAGTAAGGGAACGGTTCCAGTTAATGAGTTGTCTGAATTTCCTCAGGTTTCTGAATGGGTCTTAAACATTAAAATGCTGACCTGACCTGCTGGAAGGTGCCCTTAAAACCAAGTGCAAATAGTAGAGGAAACATGCTTCTGAGATTTGTACAAACCTGGGGAAGACTCTTGTCTGTGAGTTCAGATGAAACTGGGTGTCCAGGCCAATCTGAAAGAAAAAGAGTATAAATTAACATGTTAAGAGCCTCCTCCCACTTTCCTATCTTAGAAGCAAACTAAATGCCCCAGATTTGGACTGGGTGGTCCAAAGCATGACTCTGGGCTATGGATTCTTCTGTGCCAGTCTGTATAAGCAGTCGTGGGGGTCTAGCCATGCTGGACACTCTTAGTTTGCTCCATGTACGGTAACTCTGCATACCCGCCTTTCTGCACTGTGATGAGGGGCTGTCTTGTACTAACAGGAGATATCAACTGAAATCCTCCCTTCCTTTTTTTTTTGAGACGGAGCCTCAAGCTCTCCCCCTGGGTAGAGTGCCATGGCATTACAGCTCATAGCAACCTCCAACTCCTGGGCTCAAGCGAGTCTCCTGCCTCTGCCTCCCAAGTAGCTGGGACCATGCCCGCCACAACACCCGGCCATTTTTTGGTTGCAGCCATCATTGTTCTTGTTTGGTGGGCCTGGGCTGGGGATTCGAACCTGCCACCTTTTGCATCTGGCCTGTGAGGAGAACCAGCATGAGAGTTTGTAGAATTTCCTCATTGCTCCTTCACTGCCTGACCACGTGGGGGCATTGGCCATGCCCTTCATGAAAGACCACAGTTTCTGTGTGGTGGCCCTGTCTTAAGAGCTACAGCTACACGAAACTTTCTGGGTCAGAATGCTCATGAGAGAGCAAGTGGCTGCTGGGTTCTGCCTCTCAAGCCTTCCTGCTTCCTGTTTTACTCCAGAGCATGTTATTGTCTCAGTTGCCTTTACCAATGCCCCTCCATTGCAAATAGCTCCTTGCTTCTGTGTATGGAATAGCTCTCCCCAGATCTTTAGATGCCTTCATCCTGAGAGCTGAGACCATGGTGCACCTCTGTCCCTGCCCTTCATCCTACCGTCCCTCCCCCCACTGTCTCCGCTGCCCTACTTCACCTCTCCCCAGAGCTGTGGGAAAAGCTGGCTTCCAGAAGCTTCCAGCTGAATAATTCAGGCAGAGAAAGAGCTTTGATACCACCAAAAGTGACCTCTGAAACTGTCTTCAAGTTTGGAATGAAGGTTTATGAGGGGAAGCTGAGGAGTGAAACGATCTTTCTCAAAAATCTGAAGCTTTAGAATGGAAGCAGTGGATCATGCCTGTAATCCTAGCACATTGGGAGGCCAAGCCAGCTGGATTGCTTGAGTTTAGGAGTTCTAGACCAGCGTGAGCAAGATCAAGACCCATCTCTACTAAAAATAGAAAAACTAGCTGTGCATTGTGGTGGATGCCTATAGTCCCAGCTACTTAAGAGGCTGAGGTAAGAGGACTGCTTGAACTCAGGAATTTGAGGTTGCTGGGAGCTATTGATGATGCCATGGGGGACAGAGTGAGACCCTATCTCAAAAAAAAAAAAAATCTGAAGCATTTGCCAAAAGGCAAATGCATATTATGTTTTATTTTACCCTGATTTGGTATGATGCTACTTGTTTTGAAATATTTTCATAACATTTATAGAAATGAATAAAATATATAGTAAATATGAATTTATAAATATGTGTAATAAAAATCTGTGATAGTATATACTGTACTTTTTCTCCTTATTCCAAGTATGACTGTGCACTCAGCCAATGAAAGCTAATGGGACAGACTATACTATACCCTCTCAGCTAAGGAGTACTAGCTCACTATACTGCAAATATTGTTAACTCCATGCCCTACCTTGAGTGTAGTGTGTTATGGAATGGGTGTGTTTACTTTCTAATATTTAATCTAAAGCATACTTCAAACCCCCAATATCCTAAATAAAGCCACTGAGGATATTCTGTACTTGTTGCAAAGAAATACAAGAAAAATAACACCCTGTATGTTTTTGTGATTGGAGGAAATTTTGAGGACATGGTGGAGAGGTACAGAAAAGGACAGATGGAGAGGAGAATTTTGATATCTTGAAGAGCCTCACAAATTTCCCTGTAGCCTGGGAGGATTGTAAAAAAGGCCTGGTAACTGGAAGAAGTGAAGCAGGGGATCTTTCATGACTTGAAAGGAGTTGAAGAGGACAAAGAAGAGTCTCTGTAGATGATGGCCTTGATGCTAACATGGGATATCATGGGTGTTCAAAGAAGCTACAAACATCCAGTTCAGGGGCATGCCCATTACCAGCACTGTACTCAACCTCCGTATTAAGAGGGCTCCAGGAGCCATTTATTTTCTTGGTAACAGTTATCCTGAATATGCCCTGATAAACAAAATAAAGAGAATAAATAGAATTTCCACCTTGAGCTTCCATAATCATGCTAGCTACAGCTTTGCAAAAGAGGCCAAAATAAGCAGCTGTCAGGAATTCATCAAATTCAGGACTCTCCCAAGTATTAAATCAATCCTGTCAAAGCAGTTTTATTGCTGATGAATGAGTGTATTGTAGGATGTCCTTGGCTTTAAAAGGGATTGCCATTTGGAGTAGAAAATATGCTCTGAGGCCCAGTGGCTTGGTGTCATTCTTTTAGGACCCAACATTATTTACTGGGTGGGTTCCAATTCTGTTGCTCTTGGGTTTACTTGTTGAATTGTGCTATTTTAAGAGTATTATGTTTTTGGTGAACTTAACATTTACACTATACTCATGATACTGGTGGTTTGTAAAGAGACAGTCATTCACTAAAAATCATTAATCTTCAGTTTGGGGCTTGCCCCAGCTTGGTCGTTTGATGACTAGTTGAAGGAATAGTATCTGGATCTAACTTTGTTATAATAAGTTAATTTATTGATTCTCAATTAGTAATTTGACTCTTTCAACGTGGTGACACATTGGATCTCCATCTTTGTCTACCATGGAAATGTCTCTTGAATTAGCTCTAAAGCTGCTCAAAGAAGACCAGATATTTAACTCCATCTACATGCTAACCACTGTAGCATTCATTGTGCATATTTGAGAATACCAGAAGGTACTTGCCAGCTCCCTGAAGATAGCTAGAAGTAAATAAATTTAAATGGAAATAGGCTTGGCACCTGTGGCTCAAGTGGCTAAGGTGCCAGCCACATACACCTAAGGTGGTGGGTTTGAATCCAGCCTGGGCCTGCCAAACAACAATGATGGCTGCAACCACAAAATAGCTGGGCATTGTGGTGGGTGCCTGTGGTCCCAGCTACTTGGGAGGCTGAGGCAGGAGACTCGCTTGAGCCCAGGAGTTGGAGGTTGCTATGAGCTGTGATGCCACGGCACGCTACCCAGGGTGACAGCTTGAGGCTCTGTCATAAAAAAAAAAAAAATGGAAATAGACATGGGAGAGGGTTCCCTTAGTGAAGAATTAGTAGACACTAAAGTCTGCTACTTTGGAAAACTATAGTTTCTCCTTCTAAAGACTTTAAAAAATAAGACCAGATCCTTATTGTCCTGTAGAGTATTTAATTTATAGACATAAAGGAAAATTTATAGAAGAAATGTGTGCCCAGGGAGGGGCTTTTGAGAGTGAGGTGAAAGAGAGCCAGGTGCAGGGAAGAGAAAGCTGGTATGATAGTGTTGGTTCTGGGTCATGTGCTGGTACACCTAGAAAAGTGATAGAACCTTCATCTACTTACTTAGTTCCAAATTTTAAATTCAGACAGAATAATCAGGAAGCAAACATTAATGGCTGAAAAACATTGAAAAATTCCCTTTGAAATTAGAGCATTTTTTTCTCTAGATAATTGTGCCTAAGAGAACTCTCATACAATTTTAGTATATGTATGTTAGAGGTATCAAATAAAAAGGCTACCATATGTGCCTCATAACAGGTATATAATAAATATTTGTTGAATAAATGGATATGGAGGGGAGCAGTTAGAGAAAAACAAAGGTGGCTTAGAAATTGAGATAGTCAGTAGTTTCAGAACCCCAGCACAATTCAATCCAGACAAAGCATCTCCTAGACACATTGTAATTAATTTTTCCAAAGTCAATATGAAAGAGAAAATTCTGCAAGCAGCCAGGTGTAAGAAAAATCTTACCTACAAAGGGAAGAATATTAGGATGACTGCAAACATTTCAGTTGAAACTTTTTTAAGCCAGAAGTAGGTGGTCATCAACCTTTAATCTTCTTAAACAAAACAATTTTTAGCCCAAGATTCTATATCTTTCTAAACTGAATTTCAAATGCTATGGAAAAATCAAATATTTTATTAACATGCAAATGTTGAGGAAATTTGCCACTACTAGATGAGCTCTGTAGGAAATTCTCAGACCTGTTCCTCATACCAACCAGCACAATGGTCCATTACCAAAGTAAACACAACCAGAAATTAAAGAACAAAGCCTAGCTTCCACAAGGGCATAAGGATAAAACTAAGCAATGAACCTCCACAAGACAAGATGAATAAAACTCCAATCAGTTCTCTCAATAAATGTGAGTAGCTTGAAATCCCCACTAAAGTGGCATAGGGTTGATGACAGGATAAAAAAACTCAAACCAAGTATTTGTTGTCTCCAAGAAATGCATCTAATCTCTAAGGATAAAATAAAACTCAGGGTGAAGGGATGGAAAACAATATTCCAGGCAAATGGAAATTAGAAAAAAGCAGGGCTTGCAATTTTATCTGCTTATACAGTTGTATTTAAACCAACAAAAATGAGGAAAGACAGTGATGGACACTATTTACTGGTCAAGGGAAGTATGCAACATGAAGAGATTTCAATCATTAACTTCTATGCACCAACCTAAATATTCCTAGATTTATACCCTATATGATCTGAAAAATATGATATTTTCCAAAACCATAATATTTGGAGATTTCAACCCCCTCTGACAGAACCAGACAGATCCTCCAAGCAGAAACTAAACAAAGAAGCAAGGGACTTAAGCATGACCCTCAAACAAATGGGCTTAACAGACATATACAGAATATTTTATCCTAATAAAACTGAGTACATATTCTTCTCATATTTTAGGGCACAAATCAAACCTCAACAAGTTTAAAAGAATAGAAATTATTCCTGCGTCTTCTCGGACCATCACAGAATAAAAGTAGAACTCAATGCCAACAGCAGTCTTCATACCCACATAAAGTCATGGAAACTAAACAACATTATGCTGAATGACGTCTAGATTAAGGATGAGATAAAGAAGGAAATCATTACATTTCTGAAATAAAATGATAATGAAGCCACAAGCTATCAAAACCTGTGAGATACTGCAAAGGTAGTCCTAAGAGGGGAAATTTATAGCATTAAATGCTTTTATCCAGAATAAGTAAACAACCTAATGGACCATCTCACGAAACTGTAAAGGAAGAAAAATCCAAACCCAAACCTAGTAGAAGAAAAGAAATAACCAAAGTAAGAGCAGAATTAAATTAAATTGAGAAAATAAGAATTTAGAAGATTAGTGAAAAAGAAAGTTTGTTCTTTGAAAAGATTATTTATGTTATCAATGTTCAAACTATTCAACTCTGCTATTGTATCATAAAAGCAGTCATTGATAATATGTAAGTGAATGGATGTGAGGGTGTTCCAATAAAATTTTATTTACAAAAATAGGCCACGTGGGGCCAGGTGCAATGGCTAACATCTGTAATCCTAGCACTCTGGGAGGCTGAGGTGGGTGGATCCCTGGAGCTCAGGAGTTCCAGATCAACCTGAGCAAAAGTGAGACCCTGTCTCTAAAAAATAGCTAGGTGTTGTGGCGGGTGCCTGTAGTCCCAGCTACTGGGGAGGCTGAGGCAAGAGGATCACTTAAGCCCAAGAGTCTGAGGTGGCTGTGAGCTATGATGCTACAGCACTAAACAGAGGGTGACAAAGTGAGACTCTGTCTCAAAAAAAAAAAAAAATAATAGGCCATGTGCTGGATTTGGCCTCTGGATTGTGGTTTGTTGAACATTGGTGTAGCCTAGCACAGGTGGTCATATCCATCAGCTTCAAGGTATATAGAGGTTAATCAATGTGAATATTAGACAGAGAATCATCACTTAATAGTGATTTATTGTGGGATCAAAATTTTGTGTAGATGTTTCTAACCTTTATTTCAGAATAACTGAATAGAAAGCATGTGCACTGTAAGTGCTGGCAGATGTAATTTCACTTTGCTGTCTGTAGCAGCCCATATAGCTTATGGCTAGGAGGAGTGAGAGTTATAAGAAATACCTGTGTAGCTCAATGATGGAACACCTTGGTGAGAAGGGCATGGAGAGGGATTTGGTTCTAACAAGCATGAGAGCTCGTGAGATGAGAGCAGGGGTAAATTGGCAGTCTCTACACCTGTGGTGTTGAGAAGCACGAGCTCAAGCCTTATATTAGGCTGGAGGAGAAGGCAGTCAGGAGCGTGCACTTTCTATCATGGCCAGCACGGTCTTTCTGCTGAAGATTACCAAGCTCTGCTAAAGACTAAGATCTATCTATGCTAAGAAGACTGCTTTACTCTAAGACTCTCTCTCTCCAGCTAAGGTAGATAGCCCTCAGGCACCCAAGAGAAACTGTTCCTCTTAGGTAGCTTAGTGGTCCGCGTCCGGAACCTGCCTAAGCTGGACCTGAGACCTCACCAGTGACAGCTGTCAGTTCAGCAAGCCTTTCTACTTTTTAAATTCCTGAAAGATACTTTTATATAATAATGTATTGGAAGAATATTAATTTCTCTTCCAGAATAACAAGTCATTTACAAAAAGCTCTCTGTGCTGTGGATGCCAGATTTTTAACCATAGAATTAATTCTGTATTCTTAACGTATAGGCAGTGTCCTTTTGGAAGGAGCCAGCAGTGATGGAACCAGATGACGTCAGTGTGCTAACACTAGGTGATCCAACATGACCAAATTCAGGATGTTGAACAGACTTCTGGCAGAAGCCAAAATGGCTGACTTATAAATTAGCAAAGATCTTGTAAATGTTTCATATACTACAAAGGTACTCTTTTTATGAGAGCCCTTACATATTTACATATTTATTCTCATTCTGTCTCTGTCTTTATCCCTCTTATTGTCTGTCACTGTCTGTTTCTTTCTTTCTCTCTCTCTCGCTCTCTCTCTCTCACACACACACACACACACACACACACACGCACGCACTCAAACTTGAAGAGTTCTAAATGATTACCATTGCAATTTTTAAAAAAAACATAGCTTACATTTTGTTTTATTATTATGACATCCCATGACTTGAATTGACTGTGATAACTGCACTCATTCAAACTATCCAAATTTGAGCTATTTTCTAGCAATATTAGAACATTCATTGTTTTTAAACTGAAACAGCAAAAAGAAACAATCCTTATCTGGATGAAATTACAATACAAAGTTATCTCCTTAATCTTATCTGTAGAATAATTAGCATGGTCAAAAAAATTCCAGGAGGGTATAGCATTTCAGTGTACAACATTTTTTTGAAGCAATATATAATTAATAGGAATAAATTTCACTGATGTAAATTCCTTTTTAAAAAAGCTTCTGAGGAAAACTGTGATATATGGATACCAAGGAATATTATACAGTCATAAAAAGATGGAGACTTTGCATCTTTTGTATTTACCTGGCTGGATTTAGAGAACATTCTCATAAACAAATTGTTTCAAGAATGGAAAAACAAGCATCCCATGTGCTCAGTGTTAATCTGAAAATAATAGATCAGCAACTACAGGCCCACATGGGAGAAAAACACAATTAAATTCTATGAGGGGGGAAGAGGCTTGGCAACATATTGGGTACATTGTAGGAGTATGACATACTTTCTGGGTTCAGGACTCAACTACAACTCAGACTTTGGACTTTACCTTACAAATACAAATAATGTAACCTAATTGTATATATAGCCATATTAACCTGAAATAAAAAACCCAAAAAAACAAAAAAAGGAAAAAGAAAGCTTCTGAGAAGTAGCAAGTAGCTAATTATTACAAACTTTCATGATTGTGTCTAAAAAGTGCCTGGAAACATTGCAAATTTGGTCTTAAAGTGATTCTTTTTATCTTTTATCTCAGTTTTCCTATTTGTAATGTGAGGTATCATTTTTAAATCACCAAATTAAGATAATAAGAAATGGCAAAAAATCACCTTATCTAACCATGTATCTTTATTTTTATTCTCTTACTTTATTTCTTCTAATGGTATATGTGAAACTCAGATAAAACGACTGGTTTGATAGTCCATTGGAGCTTTTGGGGTTCAGAGGGTCTGTTCAAGTTGGCCTGAGCTTTCACAAGAATGAATATTTCTTACGGGGTGGTAGGTGTTCCAGGCAGGAGCCTTGATCAATCATTGAGTTGGTCCTATCAGTGCCCAGTGGTTCCATTCTCTCCAACTTTAGCTCTCTGCTGGCAGAGCTGGAGTGACAATGGGGTTCTGTCATGGCTTGTATCCTGGGGGCTGGTACCCAGAATTTCCTTAGTGGTCCTTATCAGCACCTCAGTCACCAAATCCCTCTTCCTTTAATACAATTAAAAGTGTAGGCTCAGGGAAAAAGTAATATAGCAGATATTGGAGAAAGTACAGGGAAAAAAGTTGGTTTATAGGGAAATTTCTTTTATCTGCATCTTTCCTTATGATTTAGGTCTTATAAATGATAGTATGTGAATAAAAATTTCTATAGGTTGTGATTTTTAGTTATTTGAATTTTTTGTAAATGTGTATTAGTATTTCTAAGCTCTGTCAAATACTTATCAGATCAGGGTGGTTGGGAAATATATTCCAGAGGTAAGTTATTCCAAGTAGACCTCTTTTTACCATTTGCTATTGATTTTTTATTAGTAACTCAGTTAACATAACTCTGGAGAAATACTTCATGGTATGAGAGATGGCTATGATCCCACTTTCTTGGAGTAAACCCATCAGACTTGTGGTCTCAATCCTGGTTCTTCTCTTACTAGATATGCCATTATTTGTAGCATTGGCTAATCATATGGCCTCTATTAACTTCACCTATTAAGGGAGATACTCCTCTTCACATCAAGGGTATTGTGAAAATGAAAGAGATAGTTTCCTAGTGGTATAGGATCCTAGTGGTATGGGATCTGGGGAAAGTTTCATAATGGTATGGGATCTGGGAAAAGTTACTTAACCTCTCAGTGTCTCAGTTTCCTCATTTATAAAATGGGAATAATAAAATAGTAAGTACCTTACAGGATTGTTGTGAAGGATGAATTACTACACATCAAACAGAGCAATACCTGTCACACAGCAAGCATACAATGCATGTCAGCTGTTTATTATTTTTACTATTATCATCATTGTATGAAACTTTTGAAAGAAAGGAGTATATTAAAGCAAAGAATTATTTATTAATATCTAAATTACACGTTATTACTTGAATTGTATTTAAACACATTTCTTACAGAGTGGGAGTCATCAGTACTCGATAGAAAGGACTTGTTCCAAATATTCTATTCTCACCATGTCATTTTTTTTTTTTTTTACCTTTCTTTTTATTGTATTCCCCCCTTTCATTATCTTCTATTTCTCATCCATTCCTGGAAAATGAAAAGTGATTTTGAAGTGGGTAAGATTATATTCTTTCAATTCCTCGGAAAGAAGAGTCTATAAAACTGAAATATAATAATGCTAATAATAAAAACAATAGTTGTCAAATCTGAAAGCTATAAAAACAAATAGCTCTGCTCTGTTTTCGGTGTGGCCAGTGAAAAACCTCTAAGTTTTTCAGTAATTTGCAAGATTGCAGAGTGCAGTTCAGGTAGGGGGTGGGGAAGGAAGTTTTCAAATGTTTTTATCCTATGTATTGGTAAGTTTGAAATGATATAGAAGGTTTGTTAGCTAAATAGGTTAAAAGTGTGTTCAACTGTGAATGATATACTGGCTGAGACTAATCCTATACACGCAGACTATTGGGGCAACCACTGTGAGAGTGGGTGTTGTAAAGGCAGACAATGGCAAGGCCATGAGTTGTGTGTTTCTGAGAATACTGGGAAGTGACTAGGAGGCATTTGGATAGATGGCCTTCGAGTTCTTGGTGTGTGGCTTCTGTATAATTTACATAGCTGGCTCTTTGGGGAGGATGCTTTAAGGCATTTTGTCAGCTTTCTCCTGATAATGAATGGTTCTCCATGAAGAAGAGGACCAGGCAGCAATTTGTACCCACCACCACCTCCACAGCAAATCTGTCTGTCCATCCATCCATCCATCCATCCATCCATGATCTCAGGGTCAGCTGAAGTCAAAAAGGCTGTTGCAGAAATTATCAAGAATCTACCCTGAGTGAGGGGATGCTAAATGTCCACAATCCACATTAAAGATAAACTATAAAATGAGTTTGGATACAGTTAATCTTAGGGAACTGTTATATGCACAGTTTGGTGCAGAAATCACTCATTTGCAAATTGAGAACATCCCTACTAAAGATGTATGACATAACTAAAAAGAGCAACCCCCAAAATTACCCTGGGTTTGGGCAAGAGTATACTTACTTAAATTCTCCAAGAATGTGTTTATCCAAAAAGGAGCAGCGATGGCCTATTGAACCCGTAATCTGTGCATTAAAGAGGCCCACAGTGCACATTTACACAGCAGACCATGGCCTGACTTTGGTGGCAATGAGCTGTGCTGTGAGTCTCGCTGAGAGCTCCCATGCACCTCCCCTGACTTGGTAGTAATAGCTCCAGTGGAACCCTTATGCACTTAGGATCTTAGCATAACAAGTAAGATGAAATGAATGCATTTCTGCCTTTACTTTTACAAAGTAGAAGTTGTTTTTTTTTCCTTTTTAAGTGTCATTTCTATTGGCATTAAATAAGCACAAAGATTCTCCTTCTCCCAGAAAACTAAATTCAAAATGAGAGTTTAAATCCATACTAACAATGCTTTTCAGAATTGAGTCATGTTATAATATACCATATATCATATATTGTCAAATATTGCTTTGGTCTGCAGGCATAATTAATATAATGTAGCCATTAATAGTATGATATATGATCTGGGAACCTTTAATATAACAGAAGCCAACTAATATTTATCTCTAATGTGCTATAATCTTTACTCACATCACAAAGCATTAGCAAAGGGTATATTCTTTAATGTTACACTCCCATGGGTTTATTTGAACTTTTTTCCCTAGTTTAATTAGCTTATTCATTTTAATTAAAGTACAGTGCAACATTTACATGGTGTTTAATCTGAAAGTTAATCCTGTTTTCTTAAAAGATTAAGTACAGTAATAAATATAAAATAATGGTAGCTGTATCTCATAGGACTGGGTGCTTTGGCTCCGTGAACAACTTGTACTGGAAAGAGTAGAAACATAGAATTTTTCTCTAGTTTTCTTTCATTAAGGCATGAATGCCAGAAAAATAACTTTCTAAGCAATTAAGATCGTCCACAAAAGTCAGACTCCACCCCCACCCAGCCGTGGCTGTTGGTCCTTCTGAGTATCTGAGGATGAACTCCCAAACCTGCTGCAGTAGGCCCGCGGCTGGGATTTGCTTACTATGTCTCCCTGGCCCCTCGTTCTTTCCTCCCACACCAAGTTCATCTTGACCAGAGACGAGCACACTCACTGCCAGCATTCTTCTATACTCCAGCTCTAGCCTTGCCCTTGCAGCTTCAGTGTGTATGTGGCCAACCTGTACTGCGAGGCACCCATTCAGTTTGTTGACCTCCTGTGGATGATGACTTTCCTTCCAGTCTGACCCAGCCGCTCCCTTCCATACTCGACTCTAGACTTGTTGCCAGTGACTGCATTGCTCTGAAGTCACTTCCTCAAACCTGCCATTTGTCAGTCACTACTTCCTCTCCTTTCCACTTCCATAAACACAGTACTTCATTGAGACTGCCCATTCATCCCTTTTGCCATCTCCCCCCTCTTTAATTCCCAATTCACTTATATTTTGTAGTTATTTCAACCTTTCTTGAAAATATCTTCAGCTCCTTTGCCCTATGCATTCCATGATCAAATTTTTACATAAGGATGAATATAGGACACTTCCCCCCATCCCCAAATCGAGGATCCTTTCATCATTCAAACATGCTTTGGTATCTCTTATTTTTAAGTTTTCCCTAATTCTACATTTCCCTCAAATACCTCATTCACAAATTTCTAAGAAAACTTGTGTGTGTGTGTGTGTGTGTACATATATACATTTACTTCACTTCCTCACTTCTTTGCTTTTTGACTAGTTCTAGTGTGGTTTTTCACCACCATCTCTCCACCTAAATTCATCTTGCTAAGGTTGTCAGTCACTTACATGTTATCCAATGGAACTGACACTTTTCAGTCTGCCCCGTGTCTTGCTTCACAGCAGCATTTGTCAGAGCTGTCATGTCTTTGAAATACTGGTGGCTACAAAGTTCATGTCCAATTTATAATAGTGTGCAATTATGGCCTCTCTGTACTTCATTTCCTGGCTTCAATAATACCACATTTATTTATTTATTTATTTTTTTTGGAGACGGAGCCTCAAGCTATCCCCCTGGGTAGAGTGCCATGGCATCACAGCTCATAACAACCTCCAACTCCTGGGCTCAAGCGAGTCTCCTGCCTCTGCCTCCCAAGTAGCTGGGACCACAGGCGCCCGCCGCAACGCCCGGCCATTTTTTGGTTGCAGCCATCATTGTTGTTTGGCGGGTCCAGGCTGGGGATTCGAACCCACCACCTTAGGTGTACATGGCTGGCGCCTTAGCCGATTGAGCCACAGGCGCCGAGCCAATGCCACATTTAGCTAGTTTTATTCTGCTTCTCTGAACTTTCTTTCCAACTCTGCCTTGAAGAGGCGGAAGTATTCAATTGATTCAATTCAATACTTGAATTCAAGTATTCAATTTAATACTTGATTCTGAAGTATTCAATTCAAACTCTAAATAGAATACTTCAGAAGCTTGATCCTGTGCTCTTTGGTTTTCTCAAATTCTTGAGAATTTGGAATCCTAAAGATTCAAAGTTCATCTATGTGGAAAGCACAAGTCTGTAGAAGATGTGTGCCAGTGTTCATCCCAGCTTCATTCACAACAGTCCCAAAATGGAAAGGACCCGAGAGTCCATCAACAGATAAATAGATAAACAAACAACAAAGAAGTGTTATCTATACACATGAACTGGAATACCACATGGCAATAAAAAAGAACCAATGACTCATACATACAGTACCATGAATGAGCCTCAAATGCATCACACCAAGTCAAAACAAAGATGGGCATAAGGGAGCATGTGGGCACCGTGTGATTCTATTTATTTAAAGTTCTAGAACATCCAAGCTAATCTAGATTGACAGAAAGCTGATCAGCTTTGCCAAGGAGCACAAGGAAACCTTTTTGGGATGATGGAGGTGCTCTGTGTCTTTACTGGGAGGTATTTTTATAGGTGTCTACATCAGTCAACACTTAGGAAAGTGAACACATTAAATGGATGCATTTTATTATAAGTTATACCCAATAAAGGTGATTAAAATCTGCAGGCAACAATTCTTGCTTTGATGTCTCTAACATAGATTTCTCTTACGAGCTTTAGACCATGGATCCCACTGTTCCCTTGATGCAGCCATTTTGATATTTCATGGGAATTTCAAACTTAAGAAGTCTAAAATTGAACCCTGGGTTTATTCTCAGTAGGCTTTTCTTTTCACACCTCAGTGAATCACTTTCTCAAAGAGACCTTAAAATACAGTACTTTAAAAAAAATAGAGTTTATTTCTGGATAACAGGACAGTCTGGAGATGGGTGAGTCAGGTATGATAAGGTGACTCTATCATCCTAACCTTTGGGTTCCATTTCTGGGTTCCAGAGATGCTTCCATTCTCATTGTATCCTAGCTGGCAGAGCAGAGAGGGGGCCAAAGTGTGCATTTCTTTTCAGGGGCATATCCCAGAAATGTGAAACGGCCATACCTCATAAGGAGGAAGGCTGGGCACCATTGTCTTTATTCACCCATGTAGAGTTTGCAGCTAAAACTTTATTTCTGTGAGGAAAGGGGAGAATTGATACTGAGAGACAGGACTTCTGGCTTTTGCTTTCCCTGGGGTATATTGGGACTTGGCAAATACTTTTTTGTGGAACCCATATCTATGCAACTTTATTAAAAATGTATTATAAAATCCATGGGCCTATGTGAAGTAAAGGGATTTGGGGATACAGATTTAGAATACTGTGGATAGAGTAGGCACTTACGTGTTTATATGTTGTCTAATTCATGCATGTGTTCAGGCATCTCTCATGTTTTTTACTGTCAATGTCATTGTTTCTGGTAATTTTGTATTTTCCATGTAAGAAAATTTTAGCAACACTGTTACTCACAATGACATGAGTCTTCAGAATTTTGTTTTTCTTTTTTTGAGTCAGAGTCTCACTTTGCTGCCCTAGGTAAAGTACTATGGCATCATAGCTCACAGCAACCTCAAACTCTTGGGCTCAAGTGATCCTCTCGCCTTAGTGCCTGTGACAATGCCCAGCCATTGATAGAGATGGGTCTCACTCTTGCTCAGGCTGGTTTCAAACTCCTGAGCTCAGTCAGTCCACCCGCTTCAGCCTCCCAGAGTGCTAGTATTATAGGCATGAATTCACTCAGCCAGAACTTTTTGTATGGAAACAGAATAGATCTTGCCAGTCAAGTCCCTACTATAATTTATTTTAATGCTGGTTATATCATTATTCTGGATGCTGTGTCATTTATCAATCTTGTCATCAGTGAATACTGACTCCCAATGACTCTACTGAAGATGGCTACTCTGCTTCCTTGATGATGACTATGAATGCTAGTCTTATGCAGAATATGTAGAAATATGCAAGTGATTATTTTCTTGTAGTTTTAAATTTTCTATTCTTAAATTTATGGTATAAGTGAACTCTTCAGGTCAAAATGACTTTATTCACAGAAAGTAACCTCTTACAATGTTGACTGCATTTTTGCAGGGTACAAGGGTAAGGGACCATGGGTAGTGAGAAGAGAAATCCATTTGCACAAGGAATGTCCATTCTTTATCTAGCACAGCTTACAACTGCCCTGATAAGGGGAGGTGAGAGGGGACTGGTATGCTCCCACCTAATGGGTGCCATGTAAGGGTATATGGCCCAATTCCTGGGTGAGACACAACTGCAACAGGGACTTTACCTAACAAATGCAAACATCATAACATAATTGTACCCTCATATTAATCTGAAAAAAAAAAAAAGAAAGACTGACCTGAGAGATTGTAACATTACCACATTTATTGAGAGCAAGAGAAAGCAGCCATTGGAAAGGCATATTGCCACTGGGGCGAATGGTCTCTAAAGCCCTCAGAGGAGATGGTCATGCCTTCACCATGGGTGGGCTCCAAACACCTTTCTTTTCTTTCTTAGTGCAGGCCCAGGGGTCTAGGCTGCTTTCCTCTACTTCAACAAGGAGAAACCAGATACCGCTCACACACCTGTTCTTTTCTCTAGAAGACAGCCTATGAAATCAGACATGGCATCCTCATCTTCCTGACTGCAGTTGCTTTTTTTTGCAATTTTTGGCCGGGGCTGGGTTTGAACCTGCCACCTCCAGCATATGGGGTTGGTGCCCTACTCCTTTGAGCCACAGGTGCCACCCCTGCAGTTGCTTTTGAAGATAAGCATTCAATTCCTTTATGCTGAAGGATGGGATTAAAAGGTCAACAAACAAAGAGACACTACAAGCTTCCAGAAAAAAAAAGAAAGAACCTGTGAAGTTCTTATAGTTACCATTACTGGGCTAGATACTATTCCTTCAAGGTATGCTAATCCTTAAAATACCTCCTTTAAGGTACGGGACATCCAAAGGGACTCTTATTCTCAGTTTTATTTTCTAATGGTGTTTACGTAGTATCAAATCACCCTAAATCTAGAGAACAATTTGTAGTTCCAAAGACCACCACACTAAATCTCACCATTTTCCATTAGATGGTGGACTCACACAGTTTTGAGTGTAAAAGTCTCTGTAGATGTCAATGCAACAAGGCTAATTAAATCTCTCTTGTCTTACATTTTACAGTCATTTTGTCATGATTTCTCATGCCATGGAGGCATGATTTTTTCTTCCAATTTAAAGAGGAACAAAATGAGATGCAGAAAGAAATTATTTTTCAAATGAGCCTGACTTCAAAGACCTCAATTTTTCTACCTCAGCTGTTCTCTCAAAGAGAAGGAACAAAACACAGTTTTTGCATCTTACCCTGGTACCACTAGAGAAATGAGACTGAAGAAATTTTGACCAGCCAGTGCCAAATTCCTGTCTCATAGGCCACTTGTTCTTGGAGGTTGTGAGCTGCAGAAGGAAATATACCTCCTTAGGAAATTAAGCTGGACACAGCCCCACCATCTGCTCTGTTGGCAGGAGCTCACATAGGCTGCCTTTATGGAGAGGGGAGAGGGAGCGGGCATGTCACTGCCAACAGTGCTGCTGGCAGGAAGGCATGGAGACAGACGGATTCCCAGGCAGACTGACTCTGTCAACATCTTAGAGTCCACAGAACAGACAGAATGAAGACTGCACATCTTGAAGAAAAGCGTGCTTTGGAGTCTGGATGTCAGTATAGCTGCAGTGACGGGAGGAGACCCTGTTTGGCCAACATCCCTGCTAGGTATCGTGCTAGCTCTGGAGGGTAGAGCAGTAAATAAGAGCATATCGTGGGACAGAGAGACACTGAGTAAATAATAATGCACACAATTATTTAATTATGATTGTGATCAATTCCACGAGGAAAGTAGGGTGTTACTTGTGGCGATCTGCGTCTGTGTGGGGGTGGGTTTCAGGAAGGCCTCTCTCAAGAAGGTCGGATCTGTAACAAACCCTGTGCATTGTTTGTAATTGGTCATATTGATTACTCGCCAGATGCTCATTTGCTTCCCTCTTCTTTCCTTAGAGGACCACCCCTTGCCCTTGCCTCACTTTGCTTTTCCAATATCTACCTTTTAAAATCTAACCATGTGCTTCAAGGGAGGTGGCCTCAGGATATGGGTCCTGATTGATCTGAGTCAATCATCATGGCCTCAGACCCTCGCCATTGATTGGTTTAGATGTGTGTTAGGTTAGAGCATGTGATTAGTTAGGGCATATGTTTTAATTTAGGTCATTGAGACAAAAGCGAAGTCTACCAGAAGGGCTTTGGGAAAGGTTTCTTCCCTCTTTATAGGGGAGATATAGCCTTTTCTGCCACTGAATGTTGTCACGTGTAGTACACTTGAGTAGAGCTCACTTGAGGACAAATCCCATTCATCAAAGTCAGAGTAGCAAAATGGAAAGAATCAGGCTGTCTGCTGACTTCATTAACTGTATATGTTGACTGTGGAGCATCCCTAGCTATAGATGTTCATATGTGCTCCTCTTTATGTGAGCCAGTTGAGTTTGGGTATTGCTACCTGTGCCTGAAAAATATCAAGAGTTACCCAGGCAATGAGTGTGGGTGGGGAGGACCACTCCAGACAGAACAATAGATGCACATCCCTGCAGTGGAAATAGAAAATGGTCCCATGTGGCTGGGAAGCAGCGAGTGAGGAGGAATGAGGAAGACCAAGATGAAGCTGGAGGGTTGGCGGGGATCAGATCATGCCACTGTCATCTTCAGATATTAGCTAGTCATTTGGGCTCCTTACAGTCTCAGGTTTACAATTCCTCACTTATTTTGGATAGCTCCTAACACATATCTATAGTGGAGAATGGGAATAATTATGGACTTTCATGTTCTATAATATGAATTAAATTCCCTGATAATCACTCAGTTCTGTAATACACTTGACTTACATAACTATACTCAGGTTTCTGTACTGTTGGTTTCCATATCATTCCTCCTGGGCTTGCTGTCAGGCAGAACTGCCTGAGGGTTACTCAGTATCAATGGCAATGAATTAGGTCCCCAGGGCTTAAGCATTTTGGGTGGTAGATTAGAGACTAGTCGTGTTTGTTATAATAAAGATGGTGATCTTCAAATTCTTTGGTCTAGGAATCTGAGGGAGAATCTGACAATTCTGTAAATCAGTGATTTTCAATCGGTGTACTGCAAAAAATTTTTAAGATCATTAATTAAATTCTTTTCTTTTCTTTTCTTTTTTTTTTTTTTTTTTGAGACAGAGCCTCAAGCTATCCCCCTGGGTAGAGTGCCATGGCATCACAGCTCATAGCAACCTCCAACTCCTGGGCTCAAGCGAGTCTCCTGCCTCCGCCTCCCAAGTAGCTG
>CAUYQV010198667.1:0-19619 GCA_963574575.1 Galagoides demidoff | reverse complement strand
CAAGCGAGTCTCCCGCCTCAGCCTCCCAAGTAGCTGGGACCACAGGCGCCTGCCACAATGCCCGGCCATTTTTTGGTTGCAGCCATCATTGTTGTTTGGCAGGCCCGGGCTGGGGATTCGAACCCGCCACCTTAGGTGTACGTGACTGGCGCCTTAGCCGATTGAGCCACAGGCGCCGAGCCACTTTTTTTTTTTTTTTGAGACAGAGTCTCACTATGTCGACCTGGTAGAGTGCTGTGACATCACAGCTCACAGCAACCTCAAACTCTTGGGCTTAAGCTATTCTCTTGCCTCAGCCTCCTGAGTAGCTGGGACCACAAGCGCCTGCCACAATGCCCAGCTATTTTCTTGTTGCAGTTGTCATTGTTGTTTAGCTGGCCCGGGCTGGGCTTGAACCCGCAAGCCTTCGTGCATGTGGCTAGTGCTGTAACCACTGTGCTACGAGTGCCAAGCCCATTCATATACTTTTATAAGTAACAAACTACAGCCTACTTTTTTTCCTGAGAATTATACCAAATGTTTCTCTGTGGACATTTTATAGAGCCAGAGGACAAACATTAGAATACTCATCCTTTGGGAAACCAGATCTACCAAAATAATCTGTCTCACTCCAAAACCATCTTGCCTCCACTAAGAGACACTGAGAGGCAGTATGATAATACAAATGCATGCTGAATGGTGCCAGACTGATAAAGCTCTAAACCTTTTTATAAGAGGGTGCTAGGCTGGGTGCGGTGGCTTACACCTGTAATCCTAGCACTCTGGGAGGCTGAGGTGGGTAGACTACTTAAGCTCAGGAGTTCAAGACCAGCCTGAGCAAGAGTGAGACCCTGACGCTACAAACAGCCAGGTGTTGTGGCAGGCACCTGTAATCTCAGCTACCCGGGAGACTGAGGCGAAAGAATCACTTGAACCCAAGAGTTTGAGGTTGCTGTAAGCTATGAAACTACGACATTTTACCAAGGGTGACAAAGTAAAACTGTCTCAAAAAAAAAGAGTGTGCTTATTAACTACATCGACCAAAATTTCTCAGGGACCAAATTTCAGGCAACATGAAGTAACACTTTCATACATGAAGCCAACCACTGGCAGCTATTAAACTTATCAGCAGTACCAGGAACTACAATGAGTGCATCCTTCAGCTATCACTGTTTGTCACACATACCAGTCCTGCTCACTAACAACTGCTCTAGGAATCAGATTCTCTAAAAGTGCCAGGCTTTTTATAATGGTCATTTTGTCAGAGGCCATATAGGAAAACACATAAATCTGAGTATTTAAAGTAGAAGGAAGCAGGAAATTATTTAACAATTGATGAAGAGCTGGAGATCAGCAACAGCAGGAAGCTAGGACCACTGATAGGCTGGAGGGACAAAGAAAAGCAGTGGAATTATTGCAGCCCAGAGGCTGGGGGGAAAGATCCAGAAAAATCTAAAACCTTGACTTGGGGGAGGTCTGTCTAGTAAAAACTAGAGCCACACAGCTGCTGCCAGAGCACTGTCCAAGAGGGCATAAAGGGGAGGAGAAATACCCAGTGAAATACCCTTGTTCCCAACTCCAGTCTCCCACTGGTGTCTTGCATTAGTGGAGCCCAACCAGACTCCAGCAGACACAGAAGCCTGAAAAATATAGCCTACAGAAATCAGTTTTCCTGTGACACAGCTAAGAACAGGGGAAGGGTGTGGACTTGATCTGCAAGCAAATAGGTACAAGACTGCACATTCCTAAAGGCAATGTCAACAAGGAACTAATAGTAAAGGGAGACAGAGAGGTCACCTAGAAAAGAGGCTATTTCTAAGCAGGAACCACATCTTTGCAACCTGCCTTTCCAGCCCACCTTCCCACTACTTCCTTCAAGGCATTTAATGCTCTAAGTAATGGGGTTCTTTTCAAGCCCCTCATAAAACAAATTTTTAAAAAATATTTCTCTAGTGTGCTTACTCATAGCTTTTTCTTATCTGGAGGGCAATACTTCTCCTAACAAAAATCTTACATACTTATATATAAACCTACTTGTTTTCTAAGACCCTGTTAATGAATTATTTTAACATGAATGACCTATACATGCCAGGCCCTAGCATCAAGAATGTGAAGACTATTAAGACATAGTCCCTGACCACAAGGAATACAATCTATGCAAGGGCAGAAACCACATACTGGTCCATAAACCCCAGGAAGGTAAAGAGAATGCCTTCTGCATTTGGTACACCAAGTAGCTGGCTATGGACAGAACTGGCTGCCATCCTCCCCATCCCCCCACTATCCCCCCATCTTCTCTTCTTCTACAAAAGTAGTAGAACTCTCAACTTTTTACTAGGCCATGACAGGCAGGAAAGAAGTCTCCATTTCCAGCCTTTTCTCCACCTGGCTGTAGCCATGTAGGTGAGTTTGGGCCAGAGATATTTAAGGGAAAATGGTTTTCACAAGTTCCAGGAAGTACCCTTAAAAGGCAGAGCTTGCTTGTCTTCTGTTTCCATTTTCTGGCTGGATGGGATGAGATCCTGTGGGTGCAAGCTGCAGCAGCCACTTCAGACCTAGGAACTGAGGCCACAGGCAGTAGAGCAACAGGCCAGAAGGAAACCTGGTCCTCACACCAGGGAGTAGGTACCAGCCCTGGACCACTTACTTCTAGACTTTAACACAGAATGAGTTAAGTCAATATTTAAGGCAGGGGTTGTCAGCATTTTCTGTAAAGGGCTATATAATAAATATTTAGGCTTTGGTGCCCCCTAAACATTTATCCGTGTAGTGCTATCCATAAGCCTGCCCCTGAAAATATTTTCTACCTGTTTTTACACCTGTCTCTTTTAAACAATATGCTTTTCAAAAACAGAAACTATGTTACAGTTATGTTTGCATTCCCTAACACATCTAGCATAGGAAATTTGCTCAAAAATAACTGTTATTGAACATATAGATCTGATTTAGTTGATCGCATGATCCACAGCCAAGATTAAGGGATAGTTTACAACTACAAGGATAAAAGAGAACATGCCACAAACTGCCACACATGTGGAATGGGCTGTCCTATCAGCCCTCTTCCCACTGAGGCTGAGGGGACTTCCTGGCAGCAGTCTGGGTGTACAAGAACCTCACCGGCATGGGGATCTTAGAGAGTTCTTTTCCAATGCAGTTCTTCATGATGCTCCACAAATTGAGGCTATAATTTGGCTTATATGGTATTCTGGTTCTCTTTTCCTTCTTGGTCTCCTCCAGCTGATGCTTGTACTGAAAGCAAAAACAAAGCTATTCAATTACCCACAGAGAACAGAAAACCCAGTATTTACAACTTTCCCTTCCCCCATGCTAAAAAAAAAAAAAAAATCACTATTTCCTGTTTCTCTTAGTACTTCACAAATAAAAATCCTTGGGAATCATATCCCTCAGCTTTGATCATTCGCATGTAAGTGTTACCTGTTCATCAAGGCTGATGTCACTGCTGGCTCCACTGATATTGCTGCCAGTACGTCTGCATGGATGGAAAACAGAAGAATTAGAACAAAGACCAGAACTAGAGTTTGGCTCTCGACATAGCTTTTTTGTCATTGTTGTTGCTATTGTTAAGGTATGTTACTGAGATGTCTTCAACATTTCTTTACAAAGCAGAATGCCTAGTAAGCTATGCAAACTTACAAAGACACTTAAGATAGAATAGGTATGAATTTAAATATCTCTGGCGAATTTGTTCATGTTAAAAGGCTGACACTTTCCCACTTACTTATATAAGAGTCCAGATCTTAGTAAATATCAACAACTATGACATACTCACTGAAACATTTCTAACCTTTTGATAGCCAAATACATTTATTTTCCCCAATGGTCCAGGATAACTTACTTGTGGCCCAAATTTTCAGGCATGGTGATGATTTCAGGTGCATCAAAAAATTCGTTCTCATCATCTTCATCACTCATGTCTCCTTTGCCAGAGCAGCATTGATCTACAAGGAGAAAAGCCTTGGTCATTCACTTTAGTTATATTTACCAAGTGCCTGGGGTAGGAGGTTCTTTTAAATACTAACGACAAATACAGCACCAAATAGTAGAAAGCAGTGGAAAATCCAGGAAAAATTCCAATTCCATTCCATATGAGCCACTGATTGTGGAGAATATGGAGTTCTATCAATTACAAAAAACCAACAGGCTCATATAAGATCTATCTGCCTTACAACCAGGCATCTTACCTTTACCAGAACCAGCACTGCCAGGAGTGTTTGCCGGCAGCACTGTGGCTCCCCGGAAGGCCCTCTCCAGGTGATTATGCTGCTTTGCCAGCTGCTCAAGGGTCTCTTCCAGTCGGATACGCTGGTCTCTTTCATATTGTAGTGACTTTTGCCACTTTTTACTATGAGTCTGGGCTAACATGAGGAAATCTCTACAGGCCTGTAGGGAGAAAGCATTGATTGTATCACTTTAAGTAAACAGAGATTCCCCTAGGCCTCTGTAAGCCCACTAAGTATACTGGGAAATTTCCAATGAAAGACTTTCCCTGTTGTGCGAACATAGCAGAAATAGTGAGCTCCATACTACAATCAAGGTCAAATACAGAAAAACATGGTTATCACAGTTATTTTATAGCTTTCTGGTCATGAGGACCAAACGAATGCCAAGTGAGCAGTAAACCTAGACAAAGTATTAGTGGCAATACCACAAAGGGCAGGTGCGTGAACTGTGTCAAAAAAAAAAAAAAAAAAAAACAAGAAGGAGACACAGAGAGAGAGAGAGAATAATTGACTGAAAGATAAGAAAAAGCATAGGGACTCAGTGCTCGTAGCACAGTGGTTACAGTGCTAGCCACATACACTGAGGCTGGCAGGTTTGAACCCAACCCAGCCAGGTAAAGAACAATGACAACTTCAACAAAAACTAGCTAGGTACTGTGGCGGGCACCTGTAGTCCCACCTACTTGGGAGGCTGATACAAGAGAATCACTTAAGCACATAGTGGAGGTTGCTGTGAGCTGTGAATCCACGGCCCTCTACCGAGGGCGACATAATGAGACACTATCTCAAAAAAAAAAAAAAAAAAAACAACCCAGCATATGATAAATGCTTTCTACAAATTCTTTGTTGTTGTTGTTTTTAACTCATTTAGTGAGATTTAATTAACTAATTATTATTATTATTATTTTTTTTTGAGACAGGGTTTCTCTCTGTCACCCAGACCTAGAGTACAGTGGTGTCATAATACCCCACTGCAACCTCAAACTGCTGGGCTCAAGTGATCCTCCTGCCTCCCAAGTAGCTGGTCAACTAATTCTTGACTAAAATCAAGTAGCCTAAAGCTGAAGAATTCCAACATTGAGAACAGAGAATCTGTACTGAATTAGACCAAATATTAGGAAACATTTGATTTTTACTTTGGTCATTAAGAGAAACAAAGGGCCTTAAAAATCAGAAGCCTATTTAAGGAATCCAAGAGAAAAACCACACATGTGATCACATGAGTACCTACACTTGATTCCCACTAATGTCAGGACAGAATCTTAAGTGCTGGTTATGAACACAAAGGGCATGGCACACTTTGGCCACCACCTGTCTTGTGTTCTCCTCTCCAGGCAGGTGTATTTACTCCTGCATCCTACCAAGGATCCATGCTGAACTGCTCACTGTTTCTTGGATGCAGACTTCTTTGAGGCCTGCCTACCTTAGTAAATGCTATTTGCTCTGCTTAGATGCCCTAAGAAAGGGGAAATCTTCATTCTTTAAAATTTCTGGCAAATGTTACTTCTTGACACCTTCCTCCCAGTCTCATATGCAGCCAGTTTCTTTTCTACATTTCTGTAGCACTTTCCACAAATTTCTATTTTACACATGTACAGCAGTATCGTGACTGATGTTATATCTCTCCAGATGGACTCGTATGCAATTTAAAGACATTTTACAGATTATTCATATGCAGACTCCAGGTCCTAATTTAGTTGCTTTTTACATAATAGGAATCTGATAAAGTCTGTTTAATAAATAAAGGAAAGAAGCAAGGAAGCAATGTAAGTTTCAAAGTTGATCCCCTGTTACAGTAAAAGGTAAACAGATTATCTCCCATATTTCAACCATTGCATAGGCTAATGGCTACAAAATCAGTAATTATAGCCTAGGCCACACAGAATTCCAGACCAGAATATCCAATTGCCAATCTAATGGCTCAAAGTAACCTCAAAATCAATGGGTCCCAACGTGAAATCACCACTTTCTCAGGCTGACTCTGCTTCTCCCTCTGACATTACCCATGCCAAGCAGAGTCCAGGGCCTTCCCAATTGTCCACACCAGAAAACTAAGGGGCCTCTCTCTTACTTTTGCTTCCTTTCGTACATCCAATTATCAAGTCCTACTGACTCTTCCTTAATGTTTGGAATCTCTACCCATCTTCCCATCTTCCACACTCACAGGTAGTCCAGAGTACACACTCTGGAACTGGGACTGTAGGGGCTCAAATCACAAGTCCAATCCACTATCTACCTGTAGAATGAAGGCAAGTTATTTAACTTTTCTGTGTCTCATGTTCCTCATCAGTAAACAAAGAATAACAATAGTAACAGGAAGCTTTACTGGGTTCACAGTAAGCATTCAATAAGGTGTTAGCTATGATAATTATGTCTGCCTCAAAACTGGTCTCCCCTTCTAATCTCCCACTACCAAGTCCATTTAGCATGACTTGTACAAAAGCCTATCCTGCACAATTAATTCCTCTCCAGGAATTACTGGCTACTTTCTTGCTTTACTAATAGTCAACTGCCAACAGTTCCTAGCCTTTGGGAGTGAGGGAGGAATCTGCATATGCTACATCACGACCTGCATCAATGCTTCTCCTTCATTCCCTTTTAATATTGGTCATAAGTAAAATTTAGCTATGGCAGGCACTTTGCCTAGCAGTTCACATACATTACCTAAGAAGAGCCTTCCAACAACCCTGTGAAGGGTCTCTTAGTATCATCATCACTTACAGACAAGGAATTGTGGTCACAGAGGATGTAGGTTATCCCAGGTTACACAGTTAGGTCACAGAGGCAGTTGGATTCCAAGCCCTGAACTCTAGCTTGCTTTTCTTCAAAAGAACACTCTCACTGCTCCTTCTGAATTTATTTGAGGTGTCACCTTGGGGTGGGGAAACTTCAGCCTTCTGATTTTAAGATTGTTCAAAGGAAGCAAGAAAAGCTTCATCTTTCTCTGCTGAGCCCCTTTTAATAAAAGGCTTTTTTTCTGTAAAATTTGAATTAAGCCAAAAGGTCGCACTTAAAGAGCCTAGATGACCTGCACCCCCTCAGCAGTCCTGATCTTTTCCATTAAGTAACTTAGCGAACTCCATAAGGATACATTTGTTTCTCAGGCCCTCACTAGATAGTAATCTCTGAAGGGCAGGGACCATATCCACCCTCAGGTATATCTCCTAATACAATGCCTGGAACACACAGGTGCTCAATAGATAGCAAGTGAATATACTAACAGTGTCAAATTTACTATGGTGATTAGATTCACTTTGATAGTAAGAAAAGCTATATCCTAGCAATCAAGAAATTGAGTGAAAGGTATTTCCTTTGATATAGTTTTACCAGTTTAGAGCTGTAGTGTTCTAGCATGTTAATTTTTAAAATGTGTATTACACCTGAGGCCTTGTTATTATTACCTAAAAGGTACAAAGGAAACAACACAGGGATAAAAAATGCATTTTAAGCAATCATCATCTATGAAAGGGGTATAGGCAGTGCAACAAGGGAGAACTGAATGAGAAAACAGAACCACCTTACCTTTGACTTTCAAGAATCATTCCCTTTAACACATACCCGCAGCACTCAGAACTAGGGGGAGAAGAATTTCCCCAAGGAACAATGATAACTATAGTTTAAGAGAGAAGTCCAAACTAAAGTTTCAGCTTTATGAAGGGGTCCTTTATTCAGCAAAAGTTGAGATTAATAGATTAATTGACCATATGAGAGTTTTCTGAACAAAAGGGACTGGAAAACCAGGCACACAGCTGCTAAGAAGTGAGACAGTTTGGAGAAAGAGCTTGTGATTAGACATCAGAAATGCAAGCATCAGAACTGATTTCCTGAATGGTCCCAGCAGAGAGTTTATCTTTCTGCAGTCCCTAATTAGTATAATTTGTCTTCTTTTTACCTTGTGTGAATAAAAGCACTGAACAAAGTGTTCAACACTTTAGAAAATGATATTAAAGGTTAGCACAACTTTCTATTACAAAACAAAGTGATTAAAATGAGAAAAACTAAATTTCCCTTTGGTCACAGGAAAAAATCTTTGATCTTTAGAAGCCAAATTTTCTATGTTTTAGAGATGGGGTCTCACACTTGCGCAGGCTGGTCTCCAACCTGTGAGCTCAGGCAATCCACCTGCCTCGGCCTCCCAGAGTGCTGGGATTACAGGCGTGAGCCACTGTGCCCAGCTAGATGTCAAGACTTATTACTCCCCAAAGGGAAAATCTGGCACTAGTGAGGCAATTTAATACCATTTAATTAAACAGGAAAGAAAACCACTCTGCACAAACCTTTTCTCACAGAGTACTCTTGTCACTTATGAAAAGTCTTCAAGTACTTTTATGAGGAAGGTAACTAAAACAACCTGCCAGGTGGGAATCAGTTACCCAAAGAGGAGAAACAGCATTGTTTAGGCCATGTATTCATTTCATACCTATCAATATGTCAGTAATGCCAGTAGTATTTGTGTATACTCAGAGCCTCACACCCAAACAACTAAAATATTCCACAAACCAACAACATCCACCAGATGGAATAATAAGTAACCATGTTATAAGTAGGAGTAATAAGAGGGCAGAAGCATTTTTTAAAGAAACTCAAAGCTGAGCATTTTGTCTTATCAACAGAATTATCTCTGAAATCAGGGACTAAAGATGGGACTAATTAGCATTATAAGGTTCTCATTAGTACTTGGTTTGGCCTCCACTGACCCCCCTATATGCCAGAATGTATTAGCAAAGTAAGCATATGCCTTAGTTAACTCAAAGCTCCAAGTACATGACAGTAAAGAACTCATAGAGACTTTCTAGTTCCATCACACTAAGTTAGATATAAATAAATAAAACTATAACCCAGAAAGATTAAGGGACTCAACTAATATCACCATCAGATGTCCTGCTGGTTGCAGAGGCAGTGCTTGAACTCTAGGCTCCTACCTAACACCCAGGTTGAAGCAATGTCCTCCATGCATGTCCTCCAGACCACTTGAGTAGAGCCTGAAAGTCATTCCATCTATGCAGCACTTGAGCAGTGAAGCAGAACCCAGTACTCTGCACTTTATCAATTATAATTTTCAGGCATTTGGGAAGAATTATGTTTCAAAGAGGAAAAGAATCAAAACACAACACAGACATCATCTGCACTCACATTGATCATGGCATTGGACGTTATCCTAAAAAGCGTGGCTCGTTCGTTGACCTGCTTGATCTTCTCGTTGCTCTCGGCAGGCAGCTTCAGGGACTCCAGCTCACTGAGAGAGCGCTGCAGAGCTGTGCCATGCTTAGCTATCAAGTCATTGCATGTGCTCAGGTCCTCCACTTTGCTGGAGAGGGTTCGAAGTGTATTCTGCAGCTCAGTCTTGTCAGTTTGTGACACAGACTCTTCATCTCCTGATTCATCTGCAGGAATGAAAAGGTAAGTTACAGGACACCAGCCTGCCTACTTTGCCTACCACCAAACCAACACTCCTCATGAAAGAAGCTTGTCATTAGCAGGTGATTTCTCTACAGTGTGGACCACAGAGCACCTGCACCACAAACGCCTGAGGTGCTCCCTAAAGCAGTAGTGCCTCTGGCCCCACCCTTAGAGACTTTAATTAAGCTGGTATAAGGCAAAGCCCCCAAATCTGCCTTGCTAATAAGTTGCCCAGGTAATTCTGATGCTCACTAACGCTTGAAAGCCACTGAACTCTAGGACAACATGGAGAAACTGAATGGCTTTAAAAGTGGAGATGAATTATTGAGGCTTTTAACTCTAGCTTGAGGGCTCCAATCTAGTTTAAACTAGTAACTATTGAAAATCCTCTATCATCTGTTGGATGATCAGCGGGTCCTGTATTAATGAGTTGAGAATCACAGACTAGCTCTCTGTAATGCAGACCAAGTGCACAAGGCTAAGGGCCCATTAATTTATCTTTTTTGAAGGAGACCTCAGGAACTTCATGATGAACTCGTTTGACACTGAAGCCATCATGAAAGCAATACAAGGTATTATGTTAAATAGCAACAATAAGCAGAGAAGCTATGTTGTACCTGTTGCTATCACTTCTGCACTTAACGCTCCATAACTGCAAAATGCTTATGTAGCAGAGTTACCACTTCCCTTGGGGGGTGGGCAGCTAACATCAGAACTAAAATCAAAACAAAAGAAATAAGACTTGCCCTATCTATAGCTAGATAGGAAGACAGGACCAAAGTCAGAATATAACCTATTACTAAAAAATTCACGAAGTGGTGAATTTTCCTTCTGTTGCTTAATAGATATTAAATACATCTATCTTATAATAGATATTATGTATGAATGACAGAAAAAAAAAGAGACCATTAGAAGAAAAAAGTAGTATGGCCATATCCAAATTGTGAATTGTAATAATCCTAAAATTGGCCTAAAAATAAAATAGTAGTTTTTCAGAATTTGTTTTTTTTTTTAGACAGTCTCACTTTGTTGCCCTTGGTAGAGTGCCGTGGTGTCACAGCTCACAGCAACCTCAAACTCCTGGGCTTAAGTAATTCTCTTGCCTCAGCTCCCCAAGTAGTTAGGACTACAGATGCCCGTCACGACGCCCAGCTATATTTAGAGGCAGGGTCTTGCTCTGGCTCAGGCTTGTCTCCAATCTGTGAGCTCAGGCAATCTACCTGCCTTGACCTCACAAGTGCTGGGATTATAGGCGTGAGCCACCGTGCCTGGCCCAATTTTTCAGAATTTTAAGATAGCTAGCTGGCATTAAAGGAAAAGCTACAACTGTCATACCTTTAGGACAGAGTTTTTAACCTTGGCCAAATAATCCTTTGCTGTGGATTGTTTCCTGCACTGTAGGAGGGTTGGCAGCACCCCTGGCCTCTATTCTCTAGATGCCAGGAGCATGTCCCCTCAAGCCCCTTCAGTGTGATAACCAAAACTGTCTCCAGACACTGCCAAATATCCCATGGTAGCCTGGTGTTCCCTACCTGATTCTGCCAGCATCTTCACAGCTTTGGCCTTGGCCAGTTCCAGGGCTGTAACCCAGCGCTGACGTTCCACTTCTGAGCTAGCCTTCAGATGATAAGTCTGAGCACCCCCATTGGAAATAATAAAGTTGCAGGAGTCTTCCACAGTGATATTGGCTGTGGCAAGGTTGATGGTACCACGGCAGGTATGTCTCATTTCAGCCTTTGACCTGCAATAATGACACAAAGACAAGATCAGCAGAAAGCCGATGGGAGGTTTATCTTTCCTCACATTCCATTTATTTTCATAACTCTGAGTTCTTTGAAAGTATGATAGTCTTAGGAATCAGCAACTTTCAGTCCCTCAAACAACTCCCTAAAATTTCTGAAACAATCAGTAGGGATTTATTTCTTCAAAGCTTGTATGTGTTATTTCTGAGTCAGATTTTATTCCCCTGCTGTTCCTCTCACCATGTGCTTTTAAAAAATAGGCTTGGCTGAAGTATTACTATATGAAATATTAATCCAGCAACTTTAAGTATACAGTTGAATGAATTTTGACAAATGTACACAATTGTGTAACCACCACCACAGTCAAGATGTTTCCATCACCTCAGAAAGTTCCCTCATACCCTTTTGCAGTCAGGAATTATTTTTATTTAGCAAGTTATAATTATAAAGAGCTTTATAACCTTGTGCAACAAATTTCCTATAATAGTCTTATTCCCTAAGAATAGCTCCATTTTTCTATATACTGAACAATCCCCCTCACTGTAATAGCCCAAATGGGAACTGTCATTCCATGCTTAGAATTATATCGTAGGAACATAAAAAGGCACATTTAAATGTCTAAAGTTATAAATACTGGCCAAGACTCAAATCATATGAAATAAGAATAACCAGCTTTCTGGGGAATTAAAGAAAGAATAATCATAAAGAAATCACCAGGTGTTTTAATCTTCCTGGAATATATTCTTTCCTAATGTTCACCAACCTCTCTAGATGGGAACTCCTAAGCCAGTCTATTAATAGCTAGGAAAGATTCAGCAGATCTGCTCTCAGAGGATGAGGTGTAAAAATTTTCCCCACTCTGTTGACTGACAGTTCTTTTTATAGACTAACTTTTGAACTTTACCACACTGGTTGGTGACAAGCTACAAGACAACATAAAATCTCAAGCCTCTAGCGCAATTGAGTATGCAGTGAAAACTGTGTCATTTCCTCACTACCTGCTGATTATGCCCAGAGACCTGCATGTGGAGACTGCAGTTTCCCTGTCCAACTTGGAATATAAAGAGGTCAAAGTCCTTTGCCAACTGCCACAGTACAAAGCAGAACATTTCCCTTTCAGTGGAGCCAACGGCCAAGCATACCTGGCACATCCAGAATTCCTACATGCCAGAAATGACACACCCCATCTCCAGAAATGAAGATTTGGTATGTTTGAGAAAGTCTTTTACTGTGCTTAGGAAGACAGGTTTGCTGTTGTTTGACCTGTCACATGAGACAGGTTTTTCTACCTCAAATGTATAAATGAGCAGCATGGGAAGGCTGGGGGGGTTCTCAATGGACTGGGCCATTTTCCATCCCTTGCACCTGCTACACTGTAATGTGAATCCCTGTTTTTTTCTATTCTTACCTCCCTGCCCCCAAGTTTCAGTTACATTATGAATAATGTAGGCTGAATTACAGATACACAGCTGACAGGCCAGCTCACCCTAGCTTTCTACTCCAAGGGTGCCACTTGGACCTTCTTCCACATTCCTCCTCATTGGCACTTTTCACAAACCACTTCCTGAGAATCTCTTCTGCCTGGGACAGGTTCATGAACTAAAGAAGTTTCTCAAATCACATAAAGTATGTAGCAGTTAAAAAAAAAAAAATACCAGGGAACCCTGGGAGTAAGGCGAGCTTGACCTCGGAAATCTTAGGTTTGGGCCGATATACCTACATTACAAACGATTAATGCAGAAGCAGGAATACCCATGATTCTCAGGGTGCAAGGTAGGTTCTTCAGACACTACAGTATAAGGTTATATTTTCTGCCTAAAAAGTTCTTCCCTGAACAGGCCAGCTAAAATAGTAATTCAATCTCTAGAAGTTAGCCAGGAAAACTAACTCTATGGCTTGTCATGATATTTTTGGGAGAACTAGGATTCTACATGAGCTTTTAAGTAATGGGACATTTACGTACCTCAGTAAGGAAGCACAGGATAGGTAAAAAGAAGGAAGTCACCTGCCAAAGCCTTTTTGGCCTATTAGGACAGTTCATCAGAGGATGGGCCTAAAAAGTACATGATCTCAGATAGAAGGAAAAACAGTATTTTAGAACTGACATACATAAAAGATTGCAAGTTTTGGAGGTATGAATGGCAGGTGGAAGGGCAACTTAGCTAAAAAAAATTCTAGGAGGAGATGGGTGTTGTGTTTCATGCTTATAGTACTCTGGGAGGGTAAGACCAGAGGATTGCCTGAGCTCGGGGAATCAAAACCACCAGGCATTGTGGCAGACACCTGTAGTCCCAGCTACTCGGGAAGCTGAGGCAGGAGGATCTCTTGAACCCAAGAGTTTAAGGTTGCTGTAAACTAGGCTGACACCACAGTGCTCTAGTCTGGGCAACAGAGTGAGACTATGTCTCAAAGAAAGAAAGAAAGAAAGGAAAGGAAGAAGGAGGGAGAAAGGTAAGAAAAGGAAAAAAAGAGAAAAACAAGAAAGAAAAGAAAGAACGAGAGAAAGAAAAGAGAAGAGAAGAAAAAGGAAAAGAAAACAAAGAACGAATTGCCATTATAGTTGGTAGGAAGTATTTCAATTTTGAGGATAGTAACTCAGGATCCTATCACTTGGTTGACTTGTGGGTGGAACCATCTTGGTTGGCAAGGACAGGCCTATGGCACATTTCCCAATATGTGCTTTGGTATGTTTTGAAAGGAGTTTTAGCTGTAGTCAGACAGGTACCACTAACTCTTATAATGGAGAAGTTAAAAGTGGTTACAAATCCTTGAGGAGACAGCAACATAAAAGTTGGTGGTGTCCAAGATCAGTACTCATCAAAGAATCAATGGCTTAGAAAGTGGATCCTATAAAGAACTTGGGTGAGCAAGAATGACCACACATGAAGGCTCTTAGATGACAAAAAAAAAAAACCCTGAAAATGGGGGGTGTATCAGTACTAACAGTGACTTATGACTTAAGTGAGGATATAAGTCAATTGAACTTTAGAATGATGGTTAATAATAAAAAGGAAAACATGAACTAGAGTAAGGGAAAAGACTCTGGGGCAAACTAAAATTTTAGACTTGAGATCTAAACATAAACTAAAACAAACTGGTAAGTCTGGATGTGTTGTTAGAAAGGGTTATAATTAAAATCAATTCTGAATACAATAATGATATACACAGCTATTCACAACTAATATTGCTTAAGCAGTGGGGATGAACTATCTAAGACAGGAGACAGATAAGAATGTGCTCCTACCAATAACCTCCAAGCCCATCTTCCGTTTCTCCTCAAAATTCTCTAAAAGCCAATACAATGGAATTGATGAAAAAGAGACTTGTCCACGCCAACTCTCCTGGTAGCAGAGTGACTACTAGCAAGGGAAAAAAAACAGAGTGAGCTGCTCTTCAACATCAATGTTTTAGGTCCTAAATAGGATGGTCTTTAGAAGAAGATTTCCATTATGAATGTCATATTAAGGAAAGTCTTCCCTAAAGAAGACTTTTATACTTTTTGCATAAAATACATATAGTAAGCATGATCCATAAACTTACTTGCTATTGATAAGTAAGAATTATTTCTGCAATTCACTGATCCATGTAACACAAACCTGGGTTTTAGATTATGTTGATACAAACAGAAGGTGTTTCAAATCCTGACTCTTTCCTAACCGTGGGAAAGGTGCCCATGCTGAGTTTCAGTTTCCTCATCAATAAGATGGGACTATCTCCTAACTCACAGGGTAGTTACTGGGAGTCAACAAAATCCTATATGTAAAACACCTGGCCACACTGTCTAGCCCTCAGGAAATTTTTATGTCCTGTCCCCAAACCCCCAACTTAATTCCCCTATCTATAGTAACACAAGTAGCCCTGAAGCACGCTATGTTATGGGCAGGGTGTGTCACCACAAATATAAACAGTCCAAAATAAACATTGTTGAACAGAAGTAATCATACCAAAAACACGGATTGTTCTTTTAATAACACTTTTCCTAACTAACCAAAAAGATTATGGAAACGTTGGGTAAAATAATTATTCCCATTGAATGACTCCCATGGAGCAGGTGGGGCAAGCAAAAATAAAAGCAGCACTGGAAGGCACATCCCCACTGGGCTGCCCAGAAGGTGAAAGGAGGCGCAAGTCTTGAAGAGATAAGGAAAACAGGCGACAGAATACCAAAGCTACGCTGTGTGTGATGTCCTTGTGCCTGAATGTGGAGGGAGTAAGGGCGGGTACATCAAGAGCTACGAATAACCTTGACTTTTGGAGACTGGACACAAGACAGTTAAGATTTGAGATTTGCACTGTTTAAGTTACTTGGGGGTAGTGCTCAGATGTGCTCTCCTACATGTGCCCCCTTAGCACCTACAACAGTGCCTTGCTTGCAGAATAAATAATCGCACCCACGTGTGCATGGAACAATGAGAGAACAGATGCTTTCCAAACAACTGCTGATTGGAAAGGCCAGGAAATGAGGGGAAGATAGGGTGCCACGGGTGGGAAACCCTGGGAGAGGGAAGGTGTAAGTCACGGGGTTTCCACTTTCGTGATGGTGGGCTCCCGTCGCGGACTGTCAATCCGTGCAGATGACGAAAGTGGGCCTGGGGGGACCTTGGCTGCGATGCCGGCCGGCAAGGATGACGGCGCCAGGGCTGTTGGCTGCGCTAAGGGAGGCAAGGTGAGTGACTGCGCCCCGGAAGCAGTTACCTGTAGTAGCTCAAGAGCCCGTTGCTCAGCACGAACCACCGCCGCTGGTAGCCTTTGATATAATTGGTCCATTTGAAGAGCCAGCCCTCTCGAGCTGAGCCTGAACCCCCAGCGCCGGAGCCGCCCGAGCCCCCCGCCGGCGGCGTAGGGGTTGGGCCCGCCGCCGCCACTCCCCCGGTCCCGGGGCCCGAGCCGCCCGCAGCTGCCGCCACCACGGTCCCTGACGCAGCCCCAGAGCCCGGCCCCGCGTCTCCGCGGCCGCCGCCTCCTCCCACCAAGGGGGGACCGGCGCCGCCGCCGCCAGGAGCTGCAATGGCTGCCGGGCCCGGCCCCACCACTCCTCTCAGCTCCGTCGCCGCCATAAGCCGCCGCTGCCGCCGGGAGATACAGGACCGGAACCGCCTACGAGAGCCGCCGTCGCCGCTCGGAGCGCCCCACACCGCTAGCGCATCAGCCGCCGCCGCCGCCGCCGCCGAGCGTCCCCGCCCCGCCAGGCCCGCCGCGGGGAGGAGGGCTGGACCGCCGGGAAGGAGAAAGTCGATTGGTGCCGCTGAGTGTCACTTGAGGAACACCCTGCAGACATAGGTATTTCCCTCGGACCTGTCATTCTACAACGCCCAGTGAGAACCCAGGGTGGGACGCGTCTACCAGAACCTCCGTTGATTGGTTTTGGAAGAGGCCAATCAGACGCATCTAGAAGTTCATTGGTGTTTTTCTGAAGTTTCCAGCGCTCAGGGCGGACGGGAGAATGCGCAGTGCCCTGCCAATTTGATCGCCGATTGGCTAGCGTTTCCGCCACTCATTTCAGTTTATGCTCCTGTCCCTGCCACGTCACCCCCTCCCATCACTCTTCTCGTCGTCCTCTTCCGCCCTTACGGATTGGTGGTTAGTGTCAGCTGCTCAACCTTTTCTACCATTTACTGAGCGACTTGAGAGAAAAGAGGAGGAGCCTAATCTTCAATCTCATTTTTTATTGGTTATTACTTATGTCACTCGTATGTCGGAGGGGAGGCGGGGATAGGATTGGAGATGATTGGTTCTGAGAATTGTCTGTGACTACTACAGAGAGGGCAGGCTGGGACAGCCAATAAAATGCGAGAAGAGCCGTTTGTGGGTGTGTCTACCCGCTTCCAGCTTTTGGGAAGCTGATGGGTGGGGAAAGGGAAGTCGCTTCGGGGGAACTTGCCTCTCAAAGTGTTTTTTCAGGTGGGCGAGATGTCGGATTCCCTCTTTCTTCACTATAACCTTCGTAGTTTCTTAAGAAGAACCTGACCGACAGAGTGACTCTCAACAGTCTGTCCAAGCCCGAGTTCCCGGTTTAGGGACCCCTTCTAACTCAGGACGAGATCTCCGGGGAACCCTAGGAGTAGCTTCCTCAGCTCCCTCTGGGATTCACAACCCCCTAATTGCCTTACCTGGTTTGTTCGTTATCTCACCAAAATCCTTATATTTTGACTCTAGATTGTGATATGTTTTCTATTAATTCTGCCTTACAGGTTGCTGACCTGGCTTCAGGACAAAGTAGATATGCCAGGACCTGACTTCGTGTGTCTCTTCCAGACCTGCGATCCCTTTGGGGTTTAGCATCATAAGCACACATGTATATATGCTTAACTTTGACCACAAAATCTTTTTTTTTCTTTTGTATTTTTTTATTAAGATGTTTGTACATATTTTGGGAGGTGCCTATTATATTTTGATAAATGTATACAATGTGTAAGATCAGAGTAATCGTCATGTCTATCACTACAAACATTTTTCTTTGTCTTGGGAATGTTACGGTTCTCTTCAACAAGAAAATGTTATTTTTGATCAACTGTGTTCACACATTTGTGACAGTCACATATTCAATAACTAATGTAACATTTAGATGTAAACTATTGTTACAAACGTAGCCAAAACTCTATCCTATGGGGAAATCTAGAATCTGTTACATTTTGATAGTTTGAACAGGTAATAGAAATAGCTGTTAAACACTGTAAAATAAATTGACTTTCTTGCCATTGTGCTTCCAAGTGTCAAGAAAGTAAAAAATGTTTTTTTGTTTTTTTGTTTTTTTTTTTTGTAGAAAATGGTTAGGAAAGGAGAAAAATATTTATTGAATTCTGGAGAATGAATTCTCCTTTAAAAATGCAGTTAGATGTTGGCTGTTTGGGATTTTTTTTTTTTTTGAAACTGAACTGAAGTTAATTTGCAACTTCTTGACTCTATAACTTTGGGAAAGTCATTAAGCAGCTCTCAGCCCCCCAGTTCTCACCTCTTAAACAGGAATAAAATAAAAGGGGAATACCATTGTGATTAAGTGATTTGAATGTGCTTATTGACAAACTGCAAATAGCTACAAAAATGTGAATTTGCCAAACACAACCCTTAACTTACTTGCCAGTCACAAATGAGAAACACATACTTTTATGACAGGCAGATCTGGTTGTCCCCGCTTTAACCTAGTTGTCCCACTTAGCATCACTAACCCTGGGAGCCAGCATTTTTATGAGGTCCCTGGGGTAATGCAGCATGAAATATATAGCATCACTTAATGATGTTTCACTGTCAAAAATATTGCAACTGTATTTAATCAAGCCTTTAGATCTAACCTCCAGTTTACAGGGGCTGGAGGAACCAGTAAAACAATACCCCTAAGGAGACAATCAGATAGATCAGGAATGTGGACTGCTTTTATAGAAAGTAAACATAAAGATTGAGGAAAATGTCACAAAAAAGGGTCAGGGGTGATTGTTCTAATTTTAAAAACTTAAAAAGGCACAACCAAATACTTGATTGGATACTGGTTATGAAAAAAACTTTTAGACATTTTGGGGACACTTGTAGAAATTTGAAAATGAAATGGTATTAGATGTCGTTAGGCAGTTACTAGATTTGTTATCTGTAGTAATGGTATGCTGGATAGAAAAGAAAACATCTTTAAAATTTGGAGAAATATGCTGAGGTATTTAGAAGCGAAGAGTCATAATGTCTGAAATTCCCTTTGACATGGTTCAGCAAAAAAGAAAGTAAAAAGTCAAGAAAGAAAAATGTGCGTGCGCACGCACACACACACACACACACATCTACCTACTTGTCAAGTATATATGGCAAAATCTTATTTGTTAAATTTAGGCCATAAGTATATGGGTCCTCATTGTATTATAACTTTTACTTTTCTATATTTAAAAAACAATTTTTTCCCCCAAGGGAATTAAAAGGCTAGGCTGAGTTATTGTCATTACCCAACACTGCCTCCAGAACACAACCCAGAAATCTTAGCCTGGAAAATGAGGCCCTTGACAATCTGGTGTCATCTCTCCTTTCCAGCTTTATTTTTGTCTAACTGTACTCCATACTCCAGTTAAACTGATCCACAGATTTTTGTCCACATTTGCCTTATGCTTTTTTAGATTGATGCCTTTATGTATGTTTTCTCTCCTTTTTTTTTTTTTTTTGAGATGGAGCCTCAAGCTATCCCCCTGGGTAGAGTGCCATGGCATCACAGCTCATAGCAACCTCCAACTCCTGGGCTCAAGCGAGTCTCCTGCCTCCGCCTCCCAAGTAGCTGGGACCACAG
>CAUYQV010198659.1:0-13497 GCA_963574575.1 Galagoides demidoff | reverse complement strand
CAGTACTGGGAGGTTTTCCTGCTGGGAAAAGTTGTCTCCATCTCTTTTCCCGCTCCTCATCCATCTTCCTCCCCCCTACTCTTTCATTTCCTGTCTCCCTGGGACAACAGAGACATTCTAACAGCCTCCTCCACAAAGGCCACCTCCAAAATGGTGATGCTAATTCAGCCCATTTTAAAAAATGATTGAAATAACCCATCGCAGGTCTAAAGGGAAAAGCAAGGGGTACAGGAAAAAAAGGGAACAATTGGGAAAGAAACTGAACAACAACTACACAATCTGCTTCCAGATGAAGAAGTGCCCCCTGCCCTCCTTCCGGGATAGAGTGCAGCACTGCAGGCTGGGGGAGACCAGAACTGGGGAGGGAAGGAGAGCTGAGGGTGGGGGAAAAGGAAACTATAGATTTTACACAGGATGGGCCACAGCTAATCCAAGTGAAGCTTGGTTCAAACTGTAAACTACACCAGAACTTTAATCTTTGTGACTGTAAGTATGTCTTTCTCCATTTGTGTGTAGATACGAATTGACAGAAAACAGAATGTGAACATTAAAAAACATCAGGACACTCCACTCATGGAGGCGTAAGTGAGTGTGCTGGGGTGGAGGGTGGGAAAAGAGAAAAAAAAAAAAACATTAATCACAAAATGTTATAAAGCAGACAAAAAATGTTTAATGTTCCCAAGACTCACTGGGACAAGAACTGGAGTTTGAAGTGTCCCTGTGGATGTGAGGATTGTAGCAGGCGTTGGGGCTGGGCCCAGGATTGGGGAAGGAACACAAGGGAAAATCTATCATGATATTTTTGGGAAAATGCAATTTCCTTCTGTTTTACTGCCCCTTTCTGGGGGTGTGAGGAACAAGGCTCAGTGCTTTTGTTTGATTAGAGATAATAAGTCAGAGACCTAGAACTAAATTTTCAACAGGGGTCGCCAGGAAGACAGGTAAACCCTGCCAGATGAGATGATAGAAAGGGTCGTCAACCTATAGCCGGATGAACCTGAAGGCTGTTTAACAAGATTACCCAGGGAAGCCTGAGGCAAGGTAGCTGGTGAGAAAATCCAAACCTTGTTGGAAAATGCACCAAGGTTAGAGAGAGATCTGAGGAGGGTGCTGAATATCACTCTCTCTCCACAGCCTACAGAACTCTAAATGACCGGGCCTCTGGGTACTTTTTAAACTTTATTTCTACCCTTTTCCTCACTCACTGGAACCTAGCCTCCTCTCTGTTCCCAAAGACCACGAGCACACTGCTGACAGCCTGGGCCTTTGCGCTTCTGATTCAGGTCTCTGTTAACACTCTCTTCTTCAAAAAGAGCCTCCCTGACCATTTCATCTAAAATATTCCAATGCTAACTAACCCATTATTCTGCACTGTTTTCTTTATAACTCCTGTGACCATTTCACATTATATTGAATTATTGCTTTTTATCAATCAATGAACAAGAAGGCCAGAAAAAGGGACATAAGTAGTGAAGGTAAAAGCCGACTGTATCAAAAGCCAAATGAAATGTCATGAAATGAAAACCTTAAGTCATCCTGTCAGAAGGAAGACACTGTAAGGAGGAGAATTCCGGGGTTCCTTTTTTGCAGTGTTCCCACAGAATGGCATTGGGTTTAGTCTGGAACCACATTAGGGTTTGATTAATGTGTCATCAGGAGATATTCCGAGAATCAAACAAGTAGAGTTTAGGAGTTTGTGACTGAGTTTCAGGGTCAACCCTGTGATTTTTGAGGTGAAAAGTCTTGCTATTTCTCAAATTACCATTTTGTTCTTAGACTTGTTATCTGTTGTAAAGATCGTTCTTTGTTTCTATGTAAATATTATACTTTTATTATACAGACAAATATTTCTGTTGTATGTTTTCAAAGTTTTAAGGAAAGGTGCAAAAAGTGGTTGTGAAAACACTATTCTCACAAACTTCAAGGAAGATAACAAAATCAAGGTGCTTAAAAATCCAGAGGTATTTTTATACACCTTTCCATTTGTGAAAAAAACAAACTGTCAGTTTTTAGAAAATATTCTACCTACTTCAGATCACTTCTGCTTCCTATGATCTATGTGACATACCCTTGAATTCTGTCCTCAGTCTAGCCTCTGCCTAGAATGGAAAGATTTGGTACCAAAATTCATAGGCAAATTTATAATCCCTTAATAATCAGTACTAGTTCTATATTTTAAAATTATGTAAGAACATTTTCAGTGTTGCTTTCATTTCTCGTAAATGGGAGATAGTCTAAGACCTAATAGTATTTAAATATACACCTTAAAAATAAAATCTCAATCTATAATGTGCTGCCATTTAAATATTCAGGAAACTCAATGTTTTAATTCTTCTTTTTTTGACATGAAAATATGTTAGTACAAGCACATTAAAAAATGGAGGGTTGCTATGAGGTAACTTAGGCAGCCAATGATCAATAGAAAAAGACCATCGTCAATGGCCAGCAGAAAAGGGCAAGGTGACTGGGGGTGAGAGAGTCCAATGAAAGAGTTACAATTTCAAATGAAGAGAGAGAGGATATTTATATCTCTGAGACACTGCCCTGTGTCTCAGTCTTTCTCACCACTTCTCAATCATGAGAAACTTACTTCCAACTTGCCTCGGAAGTGCTCTAAGCATACTCTTTGATCCTAAATAAAATTTCTCTTTGTTTTACTGAAAAAAAAAAATGGAGGGTTTATGAAATCAGCTAGAGAAAGTTCTATTTTATGCTAGGGATTCTTTTCTAAATCAGATTGTTTTAGGAAGAAAGCATACATTACCCTTACAGGTGGCTGTTGCCTTCATTATTCTTTAGGAAATTAATAAATTTATATTGCTTTATGATTATGTTGCTTCTTGGATGAAAAGGAAGATTGTAAGAAATAGTGTGTACATTCTAGAAAATTTGTTGTTTGGTTCAGTAGTGATCTTAAAACTAATAGTTTTCCCTTTGGAGAATGGGCATAGATTAATAGATCATTACCATTATATTAGCTTATCCCACCAATCCTATGATTTCTAAGAACGCTTAGGTGTTAAAGATTCCCTAGTCAACTCTTAAGCTCTGATTTCTTTCTCAAGCTTCTGTTTTCATATCAGTCTGCCTATGCCATGCCATGCATACTTCACAAATGGTATATCAAAAACTAAACTCTGTTTTCCCCTCTAAACCCCTCTTCTTTCTGTATTTCCTGTTTTGATGGAAGTGCCCTTAGCTACACAGTGAATAAAGCCAGAAATAGGGGAGCTAATCTGTAGGCATCCCGTTCCCTCCATTTCACCTCACCTCAAATCTTTTTGACCTTTTGATTTTACTTTCTCTAAATCTCTCATATCCATTCCCTGCCCCTTCTTTTTCATGCTAAGGTCTTAGTCGAGATTTTCTTGTGTTAGATAAAAAGAAAAGAATAATCCTATTGACTTGTGAAACAAGAACAATCTATGTCCAAGAGAAGAAAGGAAATCCTCTGGCTAGTTTTTGATATTAAGAACTGGGCTTGGGGAGTAGTATATGCAATTATCTACTGTTGAACAGCTAAAAAAAAATATATATATTTTAATCTCTCTGTATTCACAAATAGCAGCACATGGGGGAAATGACTTCAAATGCTTATTAATTATTTCATAAATGAGTCCTAAAAGCTCATGAGTAAGATTATAAGACATAGGGTTTATTGATGATCAATTCTTTTTTTTCCCCCACGGGAAAGTAGAAAAGTATCTGTTTTTATATAAAACTTAAATAAGAATTGTGAAGTGGAAATGCCTATCAGAAGCTTTTTTGGGAGAGGCTGAAAATGTGCAAACATGCCAATCTTTCCTCACCCAGGAAGGCTGAAATGAATGTTGTTTCACATACCCAAATTACTACTAGGTTTCTTGAGCTGAGCATGGAGAAGCAAGCTACAGCAGCATTAATTACTGGCACGGACTACATTCCAGGTTAGTGTTCACCTTTAGAGAAGCAGATTAATTTTGCTTTTCAATTTAGCTTGCTCTGTAGCTATGACAAGATAAATCATTTCAGAGAAGATTTGTTAAATCTGATTAGAATTCCTCTTTTGGCAGCTATCAGACTTATAATGGTCCGGTAGCCAGCAATAAGCAGACACCTAGAGGGTTACAACTAAAAACTTTGGGAAAGAAATACAGAATGCATTTTTATTTTTTAAATTACTAAGAAAAAGTCAAGCTTCCACTCTTCTGAAGGATTTTTCTTGTTTTGATTTCTAGATGCCTGGAAGGTGATAGATGTGAGCACTGAAATTCTGCTTTAATGTGAATTTCACAACTATCATTTCTCTGATGGAAAATATTCTAAATATAAGAAGACATTCTGGTTGCTTAAAGTTTCATTTTTCAGGGTTGACCCTTTCCCCTTGAAAGCTTGCACAATCTTGAATACTGAGCTTGATAATTTCCTTTCCTTGGTAATGAAATAGACCCCTGACAAAGTTGGCAAAAACATTTCCACAACTGCTAAAGTCATAAAATCTGAGTTTTCATTTATAGCATAAATGCAACTAGGATTCAAGATACTTACTAAAATTTAATTTACTGAGACTTTTTCTACTTCTTTGTTAGCATATTAGGTGGATGTATTGTATGTTTTCTTAGTAAAATCCACGCCTATACAGGGTGGACATAAAATTCAAGTTCAATTTAAAGTAGTTTAACACAGTAAATTGCCGATGAACTTTGTATCCACCCTGTATGAATGTTATTATATGTATAATAGATCATTTATTAATTTTATTGATCAGATTATAATTTGTTATATATAATATACATGTATTTTGTATATAGGTAATAAATACAGTAGAATCGTCATAGTTGACCACCTCCCTTCCTTGACCATCTCTTTAAGTTGACCTAATTTTCATAGACTAGACATATATCACATGTTCTAAAGCCTAATTCATCATATTGACCACCTTTGTATGTTGACCAGTTTGTTAAAACCTCTTTGGTAGTCCTTACAGAGATTCTACTGTATATTTATTATATTTTAGTTGTTGCATGAAGATTATACAGTAGAACCAATGTAAGTTGACCAAGGGAGTCCAACAAATTGGTCAACATATAGAGATGGTCAACATAGGGAACTAGCCTACTATACTAATATGTATATGTGACACATGTCTGATCTATGAAAATTAAGTCAACTTAAGGAAGTGGTGAATGTAGAGAGGTGGCCAGCTACGAAGGTTTTACTGTATTTCGTTCTGGATAGATTTCCTAAACCTAATGGCTGACAACATAGAGAAAGATGATCCCTTTGTGTATAAATAAATCTCCCTTTAAATTCTATTGTTAAAGATTTATTTCTCTGGAATACAATTTAATTTTCACATTTTTTCAGCTGCTACTAAGTAATATGGTTGAACATGTAGCCTGGGAGAGAGAAAGAGTATTTATAAATGAAAGAAAACTGAAGATGTAGAAATCTACACTGAGAAGCCCAACTTTGGAATTCAAAAGTAAAAGCCAAGTTTTTTGTTTTTTTGAGACAGAGTCTCACTATGTGAGCCCGTGGTAGAGTACCGTGGCATCACAGGTCACAGCAACCTCAAACTCTTGGGCTTATGTGATTCTCTTGCTTCAGCCTCCTGAGTAGCTGGGACTACAGGCGCCTGCCACAACACCTGGCTATTTTTTGGTTATAGTTGTCATTGTTGTTTGGTAGGCCCGGGCTGGGATCGAACCCGCCAGCTCTGGTATATGTGGCAGGCGTCCTAGCTGTTGAGCTACAGGCACAGAGCCTAAAAGCCAAGTTTAAAGCAAACCAACCAACCAATAAACCAGAACTGAATTAAAAATAATTGTGTTAATAAAACCTCATTGAGTTAACTAAAAGTCGATTTTTTAAAGTATTCATTCAGTTATAAGGTGACATTAACTATTACCATTTTAAAAATTATTTTATTCAACTGAATTTTTATATGAGCGCTTTGATTCTAAATTCTCTTCAGTTAACTGGAAAGAGATTAAAACAAGGATAAAAACAGTTAATGGAAGCTACACAACTGGCTTATGCATGTGAAAACTATTCTACTTCATTCTTGATCCCATCAATGTGAATTCGAGCAGATGATCATCTTCTGCCTATCATGACAAGAAAGATGAGCACCTAGTGCTGCTGCTGAGTTCAAGCTTACACACACCTTAGCCCAATTGGTTCAAAAAAACCCCAAATTATAGTCCAGAGAAGAAACGTGGTAAGATCACCTTAAAAGTTATACCTTTTGATTTGGTAATTCTCCTAGAAATCTATTTTCTTAAAATAGAGCCACAAAGTAATACAAAAATAAACATATCAAAGAAATTATGAATTATTACCTAGTGTTTTATTTGTATCACATAGAAATTGATGAATAATAATTTAAGCTATATGACATAATGATCTTTATTAATAATTAATATTTCAATATCATTAGTCACATATGTAAGTTGAATAAAAGTTCTAAACACTTTATAGTTCACACCATTTGCTTTCTGGACATATAATAGTTAATATTCTACCTTTATGTATCTTTAAGTAAAAAATATATAATTTTGCAATACTAGGGTTTTTTTTTTTGCAGACTTGTGGTATTTTTTTTTCCTTTTAATTAAAGGCTGTACATAAACCGCAGAGGAGAAAGATTAATGCATACAGCCACTGCACAGGCAGGCCCATCAGAGACTGTGTGATCATGCCCCGGGCCGCCTGAACATGGCAGTGTAAGAAGAAATCAGGCAAATGGTCACTGTGCAAGGGACTGACTGAGACGGGATGGAACTGGGAATCCTTTCAGGGAAAGTTTAATAAACAGCATGCTTATGAAATGTTGAAAGGACCCCTAACAACCTTATAATAGATAAACAGTCTTAAAATACCATTAAGACAGTTAATACATTTTTAATGCCATTACTAGGTTTCATTAAAAAAAAAAATAACACTTTGGCCTCTTCCAATCTAGGTAATTCAGCCAGCTTGAAGAGGAATATAATTACAGAGTTACAACAATAAGAACGCTCCTGTCTTTGGTATGTGTTAGTGTAGCTAATTTTGAACAACCTTTGAAGTCATAGCATTTTATTTACCTCACACAATTGGAAATTCACTTATTATTTTCTGTGGCATCTCCTAAACTATACACGACTGTGTTGTTTTATATTGTAATTTTTTTTTTTTTTTGAGACAGGGTCTCAGTCATCCTGGGTAGAGTGCTGTGTCATCATAGCTCACAGCAATCTCAAACTCTTGGGCTTGAGCAATCCTTTTGCCTCAGCCTTCTTGGTAACTAGGACTATAGGTGCCTGCCACAACATGTGGCTAGTTTGTGTGTGTGTGTGTGTGTGTTTTATTAGAGATGAGTCTCTGTCTTGCTGAGGATGGTTTCAGCAAGTTCCTCTTCAGGAACTCCTGAACTCAAGTACTCTACCTGTCTCAGCCTCCCAGAGTGCTAGGATTACATGCATGAGGCACTGGCCTGGCTTTGTATTGCTATTTGGATGTTCTCCAGCCTGTATGAAATACTCTGAGTTGCCTGAAAAGGTGGTGCCTTTACTCCAACTTCTGGACCTTTACAAGTGCAGTTCCCCTTGCTCAGATCATTACCTTCCTCTGATTCAGTTTGCTCATGGTTCTAGCAAATATATACAGTGCCCACACACATGTATGAACAAACACAAGCACACTTTTCAAGAGTCAGATGAGACATCACTTTTTCCACGAAGACATTTCTGCCTTCCCCTACAGGAGGTGGTTGGTTATTCTTCCTACATAATCCCAAAATATCCTCATCTTTCCCCATATGGCCTGTTGTATTTGTTTACTTCATCTGTAAGTGGAGTCCCATGGGGCTTTTTTATCATTTCTGCATAAATGAATAAATGAATGGCTTTCTCAAGTACTATTTGACTTTTCCTGCATGTTGGTCTTATACACTTGGTAATGAGGTGATAGGGTCATTGGGACTAGGGAGTACATCTATATTTTAGTCTACCAACACTCAGCATTTTATGCATAAAGAATTGTTAATACTTAATGGATTTTTTTTAAAGGCTGTATCAGATTTTTCCTTTGCATTGTTGTCCTCATATGAAGTCACAGAATTTATCTCTGGAAGGGTCCTTAGAGATCACTTAGTCCAACCTTTTCATTGATATTTCCTTTGGATTCTACTGTGAAGGTATTTTAGGTATTTTGGCCCAGAGGCAAGATGAGTTAGTTAAGGGAGAAAGTGCTAAGAGTGCATAAATGAAGTTAAGGCAAACTTTTTGCTGCTTTTTCCTTCTTTTTGAAGGGAGATTTGGCAGCAAGTAGAAGAAAGGGAGGGGAGACGGGGAGTGGAGAGTCCCCCCAAAAGAGATTCTGACAATAATGGTGACTCTGGAAAAGTCAAGGATTTGAATTAGTGGAGGGGAAGGGTCTAACAGAGACTAGGGGGGATTTGTCTAGGTCTGGAACTAGTCAGCTGAGAAATTCGACTTGGAAGAGTCCGAATCCAGATTTAACTCAGTCTAATGCAGGCTCAAAAGTAGAGCATCTCTAGGAGGGTTCAGATTCTAAGTCTCTTTAAGAGAAGAGAGAACTCAGGAAAGATTCCACTTACTATGTGTCTCTTTCTCTCCCCAGTACTTTTATATAACAAAGATGGGTGAAACTGAACCTCAGAATGAGCTGGAAAAGGGAAATAGTCACAAATCACGTGCAAGTTGGAAATAAGGTCAGGAGAGTGTGGCATATTTGTTCAATGCCATACTGGGTGTTATTCTTAACTTTTTGAAAAGTATATTATGGCAATGTAACTTGTGAGGTTATGGAGCCTTGGCAAGCAAACCTCCCCTGATGGCCTAGAGGGGCATTTATGATTTTATGTTATGTTCCACAGTTCCATTAGGGAACAACTAAATAAGTTCTTTTCTCCTCCTAGGTCTGACTCTCAAGAAAGATTTCCTCTATGGGGTCTTATTCTCCCAAAGCCTAGGACTCAGGAATCATGTCCCAATTCACTACATGCTTTTGTGCTGTTCTGCCTTTGAGCCAGGAGTGAAAAGATAAAAGTTGTTAGAGAATTGTTTTTATATGTGCATTACTGAAGATAAGCAAATATTTTTTATAATTTTATTAACTTCCATGTGACCCATAATTTATTAAAATATCTTCCAATTCCTAGCCCTGGTTTTCTTCTGACATTATGAAAGCAAAGTTATAAACTGCTGTATACGAGGATAGCCCTAAGACTGATGACTTAGCTGTTTTTACCTCCATTTATCTTGTGTATGATACTAAGATGATAATGGGTTTCATATTCTGAAAATTAGTAATGTGTTTTCTCTCTTGCCTTTCTGAGTACTGGACATTTTTGCCTTACTTTCCCCAAGGTAGGAAGAAAGGGATGTGGTGAAAGTCAGGATTTATTAAAGAACATACTCAATGACATACCCCAAAAAGGTTTGTTCTAGGAGACAAACCTTTGAAAACCACACTCAGTGAAGAGACAAATTATTGGGCAAAATGGGAAGATGTGTCAGTTAAATGAGGTAAGGAGGACTCCAGATTGATCCTACAGGGAAGAACCCACGCTATCCCTCCCCAGTTAAAGGCTCAGCATATGAGAATAAACTTGTAGGCATAGAAAATAAATTCAGGCAGGGAAGGTCATAAAGTTTAACTTTTCTAAGCCATTTCCAGTCACACTTGCTATGGGTATGTGTTTGGGAGCCAGGGGCCCACCATGGGGCCTGCTCTGGAGGTGCTGGGTTAGACTGCCAGGCAGAGGCATGAATGGAAATTATGGCAACGACACAGTGTCCCCTAAGCAAAGTCAAAAGCGACAAGATCGTCTTGAGTTACACAAGCCTTATTCATTATCTAAGAGTTCTAGCAGGACAAGCTACAATGAAGTGAACAAGAGATCTCATTCCGTGACATAAGTCGCCAGATAGCATCACGTTCTGAGACTTTGACTTCTGCCCTCGATACACGTTTGTGTAAGACATGCTGCTCGCTGATACTCAGGAGCCTTCTAAGGGTGAACTGAGAAAGGTGAACTAAGGAAGGTGAACTGAGAAAGGCAGACTGAGCCAAGAAAGGTGAAATCCTAAGAGGCGGTTTCCTGAACAGAGGGGACATTACTTAAAGGGATGAATCAAAGCAGCAGATCTAGAACAGAATGGATTAGGCATTCAATTACTGTTGGAAGACTAGGAAATACATGAAGCTAGGAGGAAGGACAGCTTTAGTAATGGGGGGAAAGAGGGTTTTTGTTCTGTTTTGTCTTAGGTTTCTTTTGTACATTTGAGCACATTTATAAGTTAAACCTGCAATTTTACCTCATGGCAACACATGACAGTAGATATATTGAGTAAGAGGAGCACCATTTCTTCCTGCGACACTTAGAAATGGGTGGAAATCTAGATGTTACTGCTGAACTGATGCCTGACTCCTGTCCCATCGGAGTCGGTCAGTGGGGTGGGATAGTCAGGTGTGCTTCACAAAAGGGGCAGAAATTTAATTGAGTCTTAATGTATAGCTAGGGCTTAGGAAAGCAGGGAACGCCACCGAAGGAAGGGTAGATGCTTGCAACAGAGTTGTGGAGCCAGAATCACACAGAGTATGACTAATATGAATGGTAACATTTTATGTCTATTTTCAGCATTATGTCATACCAAGTAATTTGAAAAACCCTATGGATACAAAAGACCTAGAAACATTGTATAAAAATACAGCAAATATTCCTTTTAGACTCAAAAGTGAGCTTCTAAAAATGGACGAGAAATAAGCAGGAAGTCTACATGCCTGTAGACTTCAGGCATGCTTTGCAAGACTTTCCCAATCTTTGAAACTAAGAGGGCTGATTATTAATGGTGATACAAGCTAAGAACAGAGGGCACCCCATAAAGTTAGGATCCATAAAAGATCAGATCTTTGGTCAAAGGCAGACTTAAACAAACAGGTAAACTCATCTGTTCTAACCTGGGCTTGAGCAGGAAAAATGTCTCCTCTAGTACACTTTAGTCTACATTCGCAAGAGTTTAAAACTTAAATTTTCCCTCTCTGCTGGTCTAGGAGACCACAAATAGTAAATTACCCTAAGTAATTGATTTTGACTGAAATTATACAGGAACGTCTTGCAAAAGGACAGGACACTTCTCAGGATTCCCACAGATAAAGTCCCACTAAGCATGAATTTGAAGTCCACAATTACAAAACACATAAAGAAGAATCAGCAAAGAGCTTACGAAGACAAAATCATTTAGTTACTGAATATATATGTACACACATGCATTGAAGATGTTGAGAGAAAAGTAGGTAGAAACATGGAAAGGAATAATATATTTTTAAATATAGTCATAATTGCAAAAAGTATGTGTAGAAATAAAAAATAATAATGATTGAGACTGAAAATCCAATGGAAATCTTAAGTAACAGGCGACACCAGAGTATAGCTGAAGGAATAACTAAAAAATAATGTGTGTTTAAATAATTACCCTGAATTTAGTATGAGACACAACATGAAATATGGAACGGAGTTTAAGGGGCTTGGAGGACAGAATGAGAGGATTTAATATGTATTTAATTAAGCTTCCAGTAAAAACGATTCTACATAATGAGAAAACGTAAGAGAGGAAGTAATTGTAGATATTTTCCAGAATTGAAAAGCATGGATACTCAGATAGATGGAGGCTAATAAAACTCAGTCGAGTAAATAAAAAGGAGTCTACGGCTAGACATATTATGTCACAATGAGACTGCAGAATGCTAAGTGCAGAAAGAATATTTCAAAAGCAGACATCGAGAAAGGAAGATTTTCTCCAAAGGGCTATGATTAGAGAGACTGTAAACATCTCAACAGCATCAATAGAAATCATAAGACAATAGAATAACTTTCAATATGTGACAAGAAAAAATTGCCCCATAGAATTTTATTCAAGGGGAATAACACATTTTAATCAAAACAACACTAAAAGTTTGCCTTAACAAACCCTTAGTAAAAATCCTCTCAAGCACATACAATTTTTCAGTTACTACGAATAAAATTATTCCAGAAGCCTGTTGTTGTAGCCTATTATTTAAGCTTGCTACTGGATTATAAATTTTGTCATTACTTTTTATAAGTCTTATTTAAAATTATAACTCACTTTCAAAAACATAATGTTCTTTTTCATGTTTTGACCTGTTTTCTTTTTCTGCAAGATGAGGTCTTCCTATGTTGAGCAGGCTGGTTTTAAACTCTTGGCCTCAAGGGATCATCCTATCTCCCAAGCAGCTAGGATGATAGGGTAAATCACCACACTCAGCATCAACTTTGTTTTTCTCTATGATGCTGCTCAAAAGGTATTCAAGCAAAAACTGGTTAAAATTTAGGTGATGCATACCTATTAGTTCCAATTAGTCTGGAGGCTGAGGGAGCAGGGTCACTTGAGTCCAGGAGTTTGAAATTGTAGTGAATTATTGTGATGCATTCTACCCAGGGTAATGGAGAGAGACTCTCTCTTTCTCAAGAAAATTATGGGTTGTATAAAGCAATAATAACTATTAATTAAAGTTTTGAAGGATTGATAACAGAACAGAAATAGAGGGACAGTGAAATAGCAATGTGAATAATCCCTCCTCCAGGATAACATTTGTTTGTGTTTTTAAAAAACAAGTATAGATGAAGCCAAGTAAATAGAGTACAAAGAAATTAGGACTCTTAGCCACTTTGAATGGGAATCTAAATCTGCACTGCCATTTTGAAGAATAATAGTCTATTGCTTAAATATTAAGTTGTTCATAACTCATGACAAAACAATTATTTTCCAAGGTATATAGGGCAGAGGAGTACTTCTCTGGCTATTTATGTTTTCAAAACTTTAAAATTCTTTAATTCACTGCAAAATGATAATTTTGCGAAATAAATCATCACATGCATGGATGATGTAGCAATGTGAAATGCTGCAAGAGATTTTTTGGCTCAGCACCCGTAACACAGTGGTTACGGTGCCAGTCACACACACCAAGTATGGCAGGTTCAAACCCAGCCTGAGCCAACTAAACAACTACAACAAAAAAATAGCCAGGCATTGTGGTGGGTGCCTGTAGTCCCATTTACTTGGGAGGCTGAGGCAAGAGAATCTCTTGAGCCCAAGAGTTTGAGGTTGCTGTGAGCTGTGATGACACAGCATTCTACCGAGGGCAACAGAGTGAGTCTGTCTCAAAACAAACAAACAAACAAGCATCATAAGAGAGGATTGCAGAAAAAGCAACCAAAGAAAAGCCTGGATTTTCTATTAATAATGAGTTTGGGCTCGGCACCTGTGGCTCAATAGGCTGGGGCGCCAGCCACGTACACCTAAGGTGGTGGGTTCGAATCCCCAGCCCGGGCCCACCAAACAACAATGATAGCTGCAACCAAAAAATGGCCGGGCGTTGTGGCCGGCGCCTGTGGTCCCAGCTACTTGGGAGGCAGAGGCAGGAGACTCGCTTGAGCCCGGGAGTTGGAGGTTGCTATGAGCTGTGATGCCATGGCACTCTACCCAG
>CAUYQV010198656.1:0-24376 GCA_963574575.1 Galagoides demidoff | reverse complement strand
GACCCCCACTTAGGTTAATTAAATTGGTAATTTATTTTACCTGCTGCAGGGGCTGCTGCTCCGTGAGACAGTCAGCCGCCCAGGTGTGAGGGTGAGTTACTTTTTATAGGCTTTGTGTAAGCTTATTACAAAAGTGAAACGTGGCTGGTTAAGGAGGGTTACAACTCAGGTAGTCATAGATACAGCAATGGAACAATGGATACATTTCATATCACAATGGTTATGGTTATACAATCAGTAATTAATCAATCTCAGTGAGTTTTCCACCATTGTTCATCTACTGAGAACTTGGGAGTTTTGTGAAACTTTCGACTTTTTTCCTTGTACCTGAAGCTTGTTCTTGGCAACCCTAGGGGGAAGAAGGGGGCCTGGGAATGTGGCTGGGAAGCGTGTTCTTGGCCACCCTGGGGGAGGAGGGACTTGCCTTGTTCCTGGAGTTGACTCTGGGGGGAGAAGGGAGGAGGAGGGAAATGAGCTGGAGAGGGCGGGGGTGGGGAGAACAGGTGAGGGCTGGGGAACAGGAGTGGGCAGGGGAAAGAGGGCTGGGTTACAACGGCCAGGTCCCCATGTGCACATTCTGACCACTGAGACAGTCGATTTTCTATCCTGGAGAAGCCTCAGCTGTTTTTGTAAGAGTTTTCAGTGACTATGACTAAAATGGAATAGTTATCTCTGGCTTGCAAAGTAAAAATGATGGTCACATACCATGTATCAAGCAAGGAAGGCGACCTTGTCATTGGACAGTTTTACTCTCGACACAAGTGGGAAGGTATCAGGGGTGCTTCTCTGAGAAACCACCCTGTCTTATTCTGTGATTAGGAAAGAAGCCATAGTCTTAAGCAGACATTCTCAGTTAACACCATCATAGTTTCTAAATACTTAAATTTTATTTTCTCTGCTAAAAACACTCTTTACTATTTCTTACATTATCTTTCTTCTTCTAGGAAAGCAGCTCATTGTCCTATAAAATCTTGTTGTATTTCTCTGTTAACATACTCAATCTTGTCAGTGAGTGCGTATTAAGTACTTTTTCAAGTCCTATATGAGGTCTTTCTGTGTAAGCTTTTATAAAATAAACACCTTAAAATTTAAAGAGAGAGAGACAAAAAGCAGGGGCCAATGAAGGATCAAGACTGCGAGCACTGTCATCCTGGCGGGTAGTGTGTGAGGGAACAACAGAGCACGCACAGGAGGGGCAGGACCAGAGAGCAGGGCCACTGTGAGGCCGCCACCAAGGTCATCTGACACCACTGCAGTGGGACAGAAGCAAAGGAAGAATGGATTTGATGTGTAGGAAGTAAAATCTACATGTATTGTTACTAGTTTAGAGGAATCAGAGACAGGGAGGAATCTCATGGAGGGGAAGAGAACATTCCCTCCTCCCAGTGACGCAGTGGTCCTGGCCCAGGGACATACGTGGACTTACTCAGCCCTGTTCTTTCTGACTTTCTGTCCAACACTTTTCAACTCCAAGGAAATGGCTCAGCAGTTACCCAGGCTCCTTTTCGGGAAATCAGTTCTCTGAGGACCTAAAATCCTCTAGTGGCTCAGGTTGGAAAGGCTGAAGTGCTGATAGCGAAACTTCCTGCCCTCTGCCAGCGAGACCCTACTGGACACAGAGTTGGCCAGCAAGTGAGGGGTCAGGGCCACACACGGATGTCCTTAGGAACAGTGCCAAAAGGTCCAGTAGTGGCAAGATCACTTAGAAGATCAATAAATTAGCATCAGTGATGGACTATATGCCACATTCCAGAATGAATGTAGACCTTCTTAGAAAAAAGGATGCTACCTTAAAAAATAACACTTTAATTCCTTTGACAAGGATTAAAACTAACATTATCAATAATTTACCAGATACCAGACAAAATGTGAAATAATTTCTTTAATTTCTTGAGAAAGTAAACTCTGAGGCAGATATTTGTCTTACTCCATCTTAGAGAGGCTTCCCAAAATGAAATAACTTTGCTATCATTATTAGTTCTCAAGACTCAGAACCTAGGTTTAGTCTCCACGCTGTGAGTCGACAAGTTTATATAAAACCTGTGTTTGTCTAAGTCTCTAGATCAGGCAAGCAGTGACATTCTTCTTAAGACTAACACCTTTCATTCTTCAAATCAGATGTCAAGGATATTTCGCCGTTCTTCTGGAGTGGGTCGCTTTGTCACATCACACGTCATCAGATTAAGGTGCGTAACTCGGTCTGGGCTTCACGTCAGCACTGTCAGGGTGAGCTGTTGGTCACGGTCAGATCGGCTGCCCTGAGCAAAGGTTTCACAAATCCCGAAAAGCTGGGCTGTGCTTCCTGACCGTTGCTCAGCCAAAGCAGAAGGATGTGAAATGCCCTATGACAAGAAAGTCTCATTTATTAGAGAGAAAAAGAAAAAAAAAACTCAGAAAGTGTAGGGTGCTGCTGCTAACATCCTTTCCTCCTTCTCAGCTGGGGACTAAGTAGAATACATGTCTTTTTAATTTTCCTCCTTTTAAGTCTACCCAACCATGAGATTTTGACTTTCTCTGCAGTGAGGTTTTTCTTTAATGCCAGTGCATTTTTATTTTTTTTAAGTGTTTTTTCATTGTGATGCTTTGTAATAAAAATGAATGGAACATAGAGTTAAAAACTATCTTGAGTATGTCCTTATGTGATGTCTCTAAGGCTGGGAAATGAACCCTAGTTGTGTGCTCAGGGGCAAACAGACTGGGGCATCTCTGTCACACCACAACTAAAGAATAATGTCACCAGTTTAGGCTCAAAATGCCTTAAAAAGAAGTCTTCAAGGTGCATCTAAAACATGATTTTACAAAATATCCTCCACAGACCCCTCCCTATTGTGGACTAGGTGAGAGCAACAGTCATTTCTCAGGGGCTTCAGCTGGCATTTCTAAGGCGCTGCCTCTATTTCTCTAGCCTGCTTGTTACACTCTCACCTCTATCTTTTGTGTCTAGAGATCATTTTAAAATCTGGTATGCACACATATCATCCATTACATTTCTTTAAATTTAACATGAGTCTTACCAGGTAAAAGGGGCTGACAGGGAAATGGGCGTTACTCACCTGCTACTGCTCTTCAGTCCAGACGAACAAGGCTTAAGTGTCCTGATGGTGTTGACCTTCCGGTACCCTGCCTCCGACAGCGCCGAACAAATCAGGAAAAAGATCGAAAGAATTTTTTACCAAAATTTAAAGATCAAACAGTTGCCTCTGACTATAAACAAACCATCATTTAGCCTCACAAGTAAGTTACTTGTTTGTTAACTATTCTTGTTTCCTCCTCTCATAACTTCTTTACTTTTCATAAGGTTGTGGCCACGGTGTTCTTCCATTTTAAGATTCACCATGAGAAACATGCAACGGTATAGAATGAAACCAAAATAAGAATTTGCTAGGAGGCAGAATTTAGTCTGCATTTTACTAAGGCTTTTGATAATTTTTTTTTTTAATTTTCCCATGTAGTATGATGTTGGATCCTCACAGTGGCACCAAGAGGCAGGTGTTATGTTCACCATTTTATAAGTCAAGAAGCTGAGACTCAAGGCAGATCTGAGACAGGAGTTAGCAACCTTTGAGGCCAGAATTAGTCTTGTGTGCCGTGACTCAGGAGCTCTGCAGAGGCCAGTGCTGGCCGAGCTTTCCTGGTGTCAGAGAAACATTGAGAAAGCTCTGCCCCCTGGGAAGCCAGAGGTATCCTGTAGGGAGGTTCAGCTTCTTCCAGTTTAAACCTATTTTTCATTTATTTTCTTATTTAATCTTCACAAACTTAAGTCCAGAAAGTTTTTGCTTTGTTTCCCTCCCAAGGTGGACAAAAGGAAGTTAAAGACCTTGATGGTGCTAAAATTGAAACTGTCTTCCAGCTAGTTGGAGTCCGAGCCCGGGATATTCCCGCCTCTCTGGGCTGTGTGTGATCTCAGGATATAATATGTACTTCCGATGAGATTGAGAGTGTCAGAAGCAGGAACCATGCTGTTTTATTTTCTTGTCTCTCCCTCGAACACTAGCACACGTCTCACACACGGGAGGTATTCCCGCTCTGTTCATTGCCTTTCCCTATTTATTTCCAAATTTAGTTACTTTTGATTTAACACAAAAAGACCACATCGGGTAGGGGGATTGCACTTGGACCCAAAATTCTTCTCTCCTCCCAATAGCCATGTATTTAGGAAACAGATGATCTACTGTTAATTTCTTTGTTGTTAGAAATCAGGAAAACCCTTTGAATACATTTTGATATAGAAGCCCCACAAATATTAGTGATAACTTTTTTCACAAAGTAATTAGAAGTAATGAGGAGTATGGCATCTACCTGCATTGTTACCCAATTATATTCTAAAGAAAAACATAATAATTTCCAGTATTCTAGAAATGGAAATGTCAAATTTAAAATCAATTCCTAGTAATGTACCTATCTCTACATCATATTATATATCCTAAAGTAAAATCCATCACAAAAAATGTCATTATGTTATATCTACTGAGTTATTAAAATTGTAGAGTTTCTTAATTTATTATTTTTAAAAATGATGTTTTCACCTTTTTGGTTACACACAAAGTGTGTGATTATACAGATTGATTTAATACCAAAATAGACATATTTTATGACCAGGATTGATAACAGAATTTCAACTGTGCATATTTTCTCCTGCCACATACGTGTACTTTATTAAATAAAGAGAGATACGCAGGAGGCCTCCAGGAGGAGTTGGGCTCAATTTCTCTTTGGAGGTAAGCCAGTATTCTTGAGAAAATCTATATGTAATTTTCCATTTTCTCACTGACAAATAAACAAAAAAGTGATTACCAAACCAACAAAAAGCCAGTGAAGTTGAAACAAATAGGAATGAATAAGTTTGAAGGGAAATGAGGTCGCAGAGAGAGCACAATGCATGGGACATGCACGTGGGGTCCTGGTTTGTGGCTCCTGCCTGGTCACAGCCATCCAAGGCAATGACAGTGTGGCGACTGTCAGGCACAGAAGGTCACCAGCCCACACCGCTTAAATCCCCACTCTATTAAACAAGGGCCTTGAAATTGGGTCATGTACAGGAAAATAAAAATCCCCACCCCTGAGCTCTTTATTGCAAAAAGGAAGGTCACATCTGGAGGCCGAGCCACGTGACATTCTAGCAGATATCTGTCACTTTGTGCCCTCAGCCAGCTCCCAGCAAAGGTGAAGAGTCTCAGGCTGAGGGGCTGCCCCACAAATGCCAACGTGCTAGTCACAGCCTCAGGGCTGCTGACTGAGCCTCCTCAGACAGAGGCAAGGCTGGCTTCAAGTTCCCCTCAGGTGCACAACAGATGAGATGACATGGGCGTTCTCCCACCACCGGGGACTCTGCACAATCCTTCCTTCACCCCTTTTCTCTTTAGACATTCACCTTATCTTGGATAAAATGCAGCCATCCCTGGCCTCACTGCCCATCCCTCTCCTTGATTTTCCTTCTGTATGCCCTGTCACCGTAACCCCTGAAGATAAATCCTTCTCCAGAAAAAACAGATGCATCTGGGGCTGTGTTTTCCTGGGTGTGTCCCCAGACTGACTCCTGCCCTCCAGTGACTGAGATCACTGTCTCAGTGGCTTATTCTGTACAGTCAGCCCTGAGGTGTCTGTGACATATTCAGATTTGGGGAGTGTTCAGGTCACACTGGCCGCTGGGAAAATGCCTGGATCACCGGCCAACACCAGCTATGACGGAACTGGCAGCGACTTCCTGGTACATGTTGGAGCCACCAAAGAAGGCAGTGAAGGATGTTCACACATGTTCATTCTTCCCTAATTTCCTAATTTATTTTTCCGTTACCTAAACAAAAATCACAAAATAAAATGCCCTCTGATTATATTTTTAAGAGAGATTATAAAATTTAAAATAAAAATCAAATCTTGTCAGAGTAAAGGGAAATACAGTACACATTACTTGGTTATGAGAAATGTTTTGCCTTTTGAAATGTATATGCTTTGGACATTTAGCATTTGTATTAACTACCATTGACCAAAAAACATGAAAATACAAATATGTTATTCTACCAGCTAATTTATATTTTGCTTATTTCAGCTATTGACGGCAAAAAGATGAGAAATCTTCTCAACAGTCGTAAGTTCCAAAACCCACAATTTACTTTAGTTCACAGTAAAAGTAATTAGAATCCATGGAGAGTTAGAAGTACAATTTACTAACTTACTTTTTGCTCATTTTATATCTTTGTGAATCACTCAGTTCTTTTATTATTTTTAACATTTAAAATATTTAAATTTATAAATGTATACAAAATACATTATAAGTTGTTTGACCTATGGAATTGCTTTAAAAAAGCGTGATATTCTAGATATTATACTATTGTTCTCTGTAAATAATTCTTTTAACATTATCTCGTAATTCAAGGAAATGTTTTAAACTAGCAGCTAGATTTTTTTCTCGTTCAATATTTTCAGTTTTCTTCCATCTTTATTGAAACATCTGTTATATGCATTTTCTGCCACCTCCCACTCTGCCCTCCCTATTCCACCCTTGGCACATAGCTAAGGTGCCTTGTGGGCAAATATATGCCCATTCAAAAGATTGTAAGGGCATTTCCAGGTCTCTTTAAATGTTGATTTGAAGTCTAATCAATTGAGAGTTTGCTATTAAGAGTAATAATATTTTTAAACCAGTATTTCAAATTATAGAAGAACAAAAAGGTGAATACTATTTAAGACTTAAGATATGGGGCTTTGCAAAAATGATAGATTGATTTACTTCAGTTATGTGACGGGCAGCTCATGACTTCACTGCTAGGCTCTCTAGGTAGCCAGAACACCACTGGCCTTGGTGTAGGGCACCCTAATTTTAAGTCTCACTCTGTCACTTACCAGCAAAGTTACCTTCAGCCTCTCTAAGGTTTCATCTAAAAAGTGTGTTTCTACAAATACATCTAAAACACCAAAGGATCTACACATTTTTGATGCTCAGTGATCTGGCTAGCAAGCTGTTTATCTATGTGTGCTTTATAGAGAGACAGAAGTTAATTCCTGGATTGAATGCCAAGAAATGTTAGTAAATATTTCATGTGAACCTCAGTAGGATCTAAAGCAGTGGTTCTCAACCTATGGGGCATGACCCCTTTGGGGGTTGAATGACCCTTTCACAGGGGTCACCTAAATACATCCTTCATATCAGATATTTACATTACTATTCATAACAGTAGCAAAATTACAGTTATGAAGTAGCAACAAAAATAATTTTATAGTTGGGGGTCACCACAACATGAGGAGCTATATTAAAGGGTCGCAGCATTAGGAAGGTTGAGAAACACTGATCTAAAGGAATGTAAAAGCCTGAATGCTAGGAATGGGTTAAAAAATTTCAGGGACCAAGGACTGTCTGAACATCTACACCCAGTGCAAATCAGGATTGCTTTTTTCCTCCTGCAATGAAAACACATTAACACATATTTTTGTGGCAGGCTGTGGGATAAGGATGACGTCCTCAAACATGCCCTTACCAGCATTCTCGTCTACCGAAAGGATCGTCCAGGGACGGGAAACAGCCATGGAAGGGGAGTGGCCCTGGCAGGCCAGCCTTCAGCTCCTGGGGGCCGGGCACCAGTGCGGGGCCAGCCTCATCAGCAACACGTGGCTGCTCACTGCCGCCCACTGCTTCCGCAGGTGAGTCCCCAGGTGCGGGACCCCACCTCTCTCAGCCCTCACAGGTGGCTGGACTGTCACCAGCTTACCCCGCACCCTGTGTGGGTGGCCCCAGTCTGTCCCACACACATTCACTCCCCTGTGCCCCCCTGTGGCCTTGGTTCTTGTAGGCTGTTCCTCTGGGTCAGCGTGACCCCAGTGCTGTCTTTCCTGCCACACCACACTTCAGTGTAAAGACTAAAGAACCTCTTCTGCACAGCCCAGAAGAAAAATAGCTGCTTCCATTCTGCTTTTAATTTTCCAGTGAATCCTTCTCACCTCTGCTGTCAGCATCACCATCTCTTCAGAAATAAGAAAAGGATCACAGATACTACCCCGAAGCTGTCCCTTCTCAGTGTTACTAAGAACGGCTGAGGGCTTGTGTGGTCTGGGAGGTGTGAGGAAGATGGAGGGGACCTGCTACTGTGTCACTGGGCCACAGCACTGGGGATTGACCCCCTAGGAGCTCTCACTGTGTCTGCCACACACAGATCCTGGTGGGTGCCCTATGCCCCAGAAGCTCAGAGACACACTGTTTTCCTCCACTGAGTTTTTATCATTAGGGTACAGAAAGCTTTTCCTTTTAAACTTTCAAAAGGCAAAACCTCTGCAGGAAGCCCCTTAGCTTGGCCTGGCTCTGCAGAGGCCTCTCTGAGGAGTCTCCCTCTGTGATTCTGGAAGGCTTGGTATCATCCTGGCAGGGGCAACACCTCAACAGTTCCAACACACTTTTATTATCACTCTCTGTGGGGTGAAGGCATGGTAAGAAGGCCCTAATGGATGTCAGGGGATGTCCCCCACTTCCTCCCCTGGTATTTACAACTCCCATAGTAAGAGTCACCCTTGGAGGGGAGCTCAGTCAGTCTGACTGCTGAAGCCTTTCTGATGGTTCTGTCCACATGGTCCTGCAGTCCTTGCACTTCTGTTTTTGTGAGCTTGCCATGTAGTTAGCTTCTAACTGATTCATTTGTGTAAGTTAACGATAAATAAACCCAGAATGCCCACTTTACCTTCCGTAGAGAATATAAGCTGTGATGCCTGAACACTTGTGTTGGCAGGCCCAGTGCACTCTCTGGGTATGGACAGGTCTGCCTGAGAACTGGTCACTCAGCTTAGTCAAGTAGACATTACTGGTGACCTTATAAGAGAAATTTTGGTGGCATTGTAGGAATGGGAACAAATTCAAGGGAAAAGTGGAAGGACATTTGGATGTAGTAAGTTTAAAAACCACTTTGAACAAGTTTTTATAAATGAAAGAAAAACAGAAATTTGACAGTTGAAGGCTCAATTTCAGTAATGAAGTCAAAGAAAGGACTTTTTAAAATATAAGAGAAATGCGAGCGCTGAGTAAGGTGATGATCCTGGAGAAAAGGACTCCAGGTGGGGAGACGGCACTTCAGTCATTCCACATGTGGTACCTTTGTGAAGGGAAACACTTGGTGGTTCAAGGACAACATTGCAGTCTCCAAATAATTTTTAAATTTTGTTAATTTTTTTTCTTGCAGAAATACTGCATTTAAAAAAAATGTTTATGACAAAACCTTAGCACCTTGTGTCTGTGAAAAATGATCTGTTTTTGTGAGACATTGTATGTAACAGGAAAAGTCCTTGAAAAGGACCTGTGACCTTCCCTTTAAGGCTAACTGATCCACCCACCACTCACCCGGCAGGTCACGGGACCTCTGATCTTAGCATCCTTCTCCACACAACACACAGACTCAGCTGTCACAGGAGACTTCCTCCCCTTTGACAAGGCATAAAGGAATGGAATAATTCTGTTCATTCTACCCCTCTTTCTTACTAATTTGTGAACTCTTTAAGGCCTGGAGTCATATATGTCTTTATATCTTCCAGAATTCTACTCTGTAGAGAGTCTAGTTTTCACATGACTGCTTCAATCCTAGGGTTTTGCTTTGATTAAAGTCTTCCATTAGCAGGTATATAAGAGAAACAGATCAAAGCAGAATCTATCTCTCCTCCCTGATCTCTGCCTGCTCATTCCTAAGGCAGCACAGAGTACTTTGAAAACCACTAATATTTCAGGTTTTTTATTACACATACATGTTGATGATTCACCAACATAGTAATCCCACATGAAAGTGGAAATCCCCTTTTTGAATTGTTCTCCCTGTGACTTCCTTCCACACAATTTTCTTCACCCAGAGAGTTTCAAGTTTCTATATTTTTTCCTAGTCATTCTTGATCGGAATAATTTTAAAAAGAAAGAATGGGACTTTGGAGATAAGCAGAAATAGCACTACATAGAATTTGCTTGTGATACACACCTGCTGCAGAGAAAAGCATGTAGGCAAAGGGGAACCACAAGTCCACCATTAGATACTGGCTAGGCCAGGCCAGAGGGCAGCAGTACTGTGAACTTGGGTCAAGGCTGCTTAGCCTCAAATGCCAGGGAGGGGCACAGCCCTGTGCAGACATGAGGTTTGCGGAGCGGACAGATTACACTTGACCTCAAAGATTATAGAAGAGCCCAGCAAACAAGAGCCAAAAGTGAGTAGTGAAGTGAGAATGGGGCAGAACTCAACTCGGGGGGCAGTAGTGAGAATGAGGCCAGACTTGACATGGGGGTGGCAGTGGGAGTGGGGCAGGACTCAACTCGGGGGGCAGCAGTGAGAATGGGGCCAGACTTGACTTGGGGGCAGTAGTGGGAGTGGGGCAGCAGTGAGAATGGGGCAGGACTGGACTCAGGGGCAGCAGTGAGAGTGAGGCAAGGCTTGACTCAGGGTCAGCTCAGCCCTGCTTATTATCTGAAGCAAATAAAAATTAGTTTCTTCACACTTCCTTGAAATTATAAAAGAAAAAGAACCTGAAGAGTTGCTAGCAAGCAAGGAACTAAAAAATTAGAATTTAAACATACTAATTAACTAATTATCCACAATTAATTGTATCAATTATAAGAACTCTTTTTCCCATAAATTTATCAACTGCAAATTTTCTTACCAAAAGAATATTTCAGGAGACTATTCCTGATAGCTGGGGAGAAATATAGTCTCAATTTTTTTTTTTTTGAGAATAAAGTTAAGCATCATAATCTTACCCTTTAATTTTCTGCAGAAATAAGGACCCAAGTCAGTGGATTGCTACTTTTGGTACAACTATCACACCACCTGCAGTGAAAAGAAGTGTGGGGAAAATTATTGTTCATGAAAACTACCACAGAGAGACCAACGAAAACGACATTGCTTTGGCTCAGCTGACCACCCGGGTTGAGTTTTCAAATATAGTCCAGAGAGTTTGCCTCCCAGATCCGTCTACAAACTTGCCACCTAAAACAAGTGTATTTGTCACAGGATTTGGGTCCATTGTAGATGACGGTGAGTAGTATCAACCTGATGCTCTTTCCTTTTTATTTTTTTAATTAATTAATTATTTTTTAAAATTAAATCATAGCCGTGTACGTTAATACTGTCATGGGGTACTGTGTGCTGTTTTTATATACAATTTGAAATATTTTCCTCAAACTAGTTAACATAGCCTTCATGTCATTTTCTTAGTTATTGTGTTAAGACATTTATATTCTACATTTAGAAAGATTCACATGTCCCTCAACCTGATTTTCTTAGCGCAAAAATGGCTTAAGATGCAGCTAATTGTTTTAGGAAATTCCTCTTTAGCTTTTAAAAAAAGTAATGGTGATGTTTCCAAGGTGTGTGGCCCTGGGTAGGAGAGGCACTCAAAGTAAAAGAACACAGGTCTCTAAGTTGGCAACTAGACCTGTCGTTAAAGTGGGTGGGACAAATGTGGAAGAAGAGACAGACTCTGCAGGTGACAGGAGGTGAAACAAAGCGTGTGGGGGGGGAGTGGCAGCGGTGGCAATGCCAGGAGTGAGTGGGGACACTTTGTGGCCTCCTGGATGTCCATGCTTCTGGTCAGCATGTACTTTAAATCACAGTCCTCATGACAGCTGTTTCTGTATTTCAATCCTCTTTCAATTTATGAGAACTTTTAATGGACACAAACATGAGAATGGGTTGTGAATGTTCTGAGAATTTTCATCTTGGTTAGTTAATAGAATCTGTATTTTTTTTCCTTCATCTTATCTCCTGAGGTGTTAAGAGACATCAAATCTAAGAATTTTTTTTTGGCCAGTGCCGAGTTTGAACCCACCACCTCTGGTATATGGGGCCAGGGCCATGGAGTATCCTTTGAGCCCCACAGCGCCGCCCCAAGTCTACAAATTTTTAAGCAGAAGAGCCAAATTTAAGATTTTTATGGTACTATCTCACTCTGCTCTAAAGAGAGAAATTAACAGAATGTTTCAAGTTGGAAATAAGAGACACTTAGGGTTCTGTCAAGGATATCCCCAGTAAGCTAGATGTGCTAGCTTTACTTCATCTACTTACTTTCTTTTGACAAAATTCTATTACATGAAAATCTTGCCAAATGTCCCATGCATGTCCAACTTGGTTTTGTGAGAGGTTCTTGAAAGTCTCTATTCATCCTCTTTCCCTGCTGCTTGCTCTGGGCCACTCACCACAGCTTCACCAAAAGCCCTGGGCTCTTTCCTGTGTCCCATGGACAATCATGTCCCCCCACCCTGCTCTGGGCTGGCATCAGACCTCTGGCACACGCCAGGCAGGCATTTCACCTCTGTGCTGTGACACCCCTGAGCAACACACTGGCGGGGTGGGGGGGAGGGCAGTGTCCATGCAGCCGTAGCTTTTAGTAGCTTTGGGAATATCAGTGAACTTCCAGGGGCCCTGGAAAACATAGCGGTTGGACAGCAGTTCAGTGTTCTGAACCCAGTGAGAATCAAATAAAAACTATAGACCTCTCCTTATGGAAAATAAATGTGCATATGTATGTATAATATTTCGTGTATAGTTTTAAGGTTTCCAATAGCCTTGAAAGATCCACAAATATGACAAAATATTGGGTGTACATATTATACGGTTCCTTGCAAGTAGACATTTATGACAAAGAAAATAAAATTAGGTGATAACTAATGTTAATAAAAGAATCTTGGGCTCTTGCTCCTAGGAAAATAAGATCATGTCTTCCATGTCTTAGATTCTGTTGTTGGAAGAACATTCCATGTATTTATTTATTTGTTTTTTTTGTATAATAGGACCCACACAAAACAAACTTCGCCAAGCCCAGGTGGAAACCATAAGCACTGATGTGTGTAACAGAAAGGACGTGTATGATGGCCTCATCACTCCAGGAATGTTGTGTGCGGGATTCATGGAAGGAAAAGTAGATGCATGTAAGGTTAGTCCAAAGTCAAGGCCAAAACATTGAGAGGAAATTTCCTTTTTTTGTGTGTGTGTGAGACAGAATCTCACTTTGTCACCCTTCTAGAGTGCTGTGGTGTCATAGTTCACAGCAACCTCTAACTCTTGGGCTTAAGCAATTTTCTTGCTTCAGCCTCCCAAGTAGTTGGACTGCAGGTGCCTACCACAACATCTGGTTATTATTAATTTTTTTGGTGTTTTTGTCATTTTTGTTTGGCAGGCCCCGGCTGGGTTTGAACCCACCATCCCTGGTGCATGTGGTCAGCACCCTAACCACTGAGATATGGGTGCTGAGATGAAAAGAAAGTTTCTATTCACTATTCTAAGCTCGTCATCTATTTTACCTGGGAGGGGAGGAAATGGCATCTATTTTACCAAGAGCTAAGTTTATTTAATAATTAAAACAATACAAAATACTGTATTGCGTGTTTAGTATGTGCCAAGCCAAAACCTGACAACCTTTTAAACATTATTTATTTAACATATTGACATAAGAGCACTGCTATAATTACACCTATTTTACAAATTAGAAGATTAAAATCTATTGCTTCCTATTTTTGGTTTACAAAATTACTTGTATGCTCTATTGTTATTTTTTAAAATAAAAGCAAAAGACAGAGGAAACTCTCCTCTGAAGGCCACACCCCTCATCTTCACCACCATTTTATACATATTGTATTTCACCTCAGCAAAAATCCCGAGGGTGCTAAACTACAAATACTCCATGTGAATGTTAGCCTTGCTAAGAAAACAAAGGCAATGCATTTTAAAATTTAGCACCAACTTCTAACTCACTTGAGAGAACCACAACCTGGCTGTGTGTTCTGGCTACCAATTTCCCTTTTATTTTCTGTGCAAGGTGGATAATTACAATGACCCGTCTACTGAATTATAGTTAACAATTTCAAACATGTACTTGTTTTCATTACAGGGTGACTCTGGTGGGCCTCTGGTCTATGACAACCATGACATTTGGTACATTGTAGGCATCGTAAGTTGGGGACAATCATGTGCTCTTCCTAAGAAACCTGGAGTTTACACGAAGGTGACCAAATACCGAGACTGGATCACCTCAAAGACAGGAATCTAGGGTGGACCGTCCAGGGGTCGTCTGTGGCACCTGGAGTTGGGGCTCCTGCACGCTATTTATTATTTGTGCTTATGTGGTTGGGATAAATGCTCTGCTGGATGCCAAGAAACCCTTTGGACCCAGCCAAACCTAGTGCCATGAGATGGCCTTCATGTACAGATGACCAAACTCCCTCTCATCCCTGAGGGAAGAAAGAACAGAGAATCACAGTACCAGTTCCTCACCCACCAGGGAAACTGCTGCGGCACTCCCTGGTAAGGCAAGGCCTTGACAGCACTTTCCCCGCATGGATGACAGGAGCGTCACGTTCCACAGGATATGAAGAGCTGCCAGGGCTGCCAAAATCTAACCTCAGGGACGCCTGGAGCCCCAGGGATGCTGCTTGTGAAAACGTCAGAGCAATGTTTCCCGAGGATTCAGGGCTTCACGTTCTAGAGCTGATACGTGGACATTTAATGGCCAGGACAGAGAAGATGGCACTCTGACATTCACAATGTGACATGGGCTTACAGCTAGCAACACAGAGCATTATGATAAGCCACAAGAACTGACATTAGACAAGTGTTTAAGTGTATCTAAATTTGCTGTCAACACTACCCTAAACATGCGGGCACTGGCCTCAGGAAGCAGGTTCTAAGAAGTGCTTCTCTGTTTTTTACCTTCATCAACATTGTGCCAGTCAGACATAAATTGCGTTCATCCCAGAGACAGAAAAGGAAGACTCTTGGAAGCACTTTTACATGAGTATAAGGAGGATAAAAAGGGTGTGAAGGTTGGCAGAGGCAGCTTCAGATGATTACCAACAGGACAACCACTCTAATTTTTGGTGGAATGAGCTGTCCAATTACTTATTTAGAGATATTTACCTCAGCATATGGTAACTAGCACTTTTAAAAGTCCCCAACTTTCTGAGAGGTCAAATTTCTAAAGGTTGGAGAGCTGATTTGTATCAAACCCTTGGGACAGTGTCTGACATATACTAGACACTAAATAAATATTTTCTATATGGGAATCAATGCTTCAGCAAGTTTTAGGGTCCACAAAGTCAGCCAGGCACAGTGACTCACATCTGTAATCCCAGGACTCTGGGAGGCCAAGGCAGGAGAATCCCTTGAGCTCAGAAATTCAAGACCAGCCTAAGCAAGAGTGAGACCTCATCTCTACTAAAAGTAGAAAAACTAGTCCAGTATTGTAGCAGGTGCCTGTAGTCCCAGGTACTTAGGAGGCTGAGGCAGGAGGACCACCTGAACCCGGGAGTCTGAGGTTGCTATGAGCTATGACACCACAGCACTCTACCCAGGGAACAGAATGAGACTCTGTCTCAAAAAAGAAAAAAAGATCAACGAGTTCAATTTTGTCAAAACAGTGAATGAATTGGGGTTTAAATACAGCCCAAAGCCCGGTGGTGGCGTGGTGGTAGGAACTCCATCGCCCTCTCTTGCACAAACTGTGTGTTTTGTGCCAGTTACTCAGCATCTCAGCATTAGCTCTTCCATCCCTGCCCTGAGAATCAACATGGTCCCACCTCATGTGGTTGCTTTGAGGTCAAACGCAAGTACCAGGCACACGGCCGCATGTGCACTGAGGGCCTCTCAGGATGGACTAGCTGCTGTTGGTCTCTGTTAAAGTGCTTTGGACCCAGTAACACTTACTATACTTTTAAAACATTGCCCCTTACTTCTTTAAAGCCATGTAATTGGTTTCAAAATTCTTTGAATTACATTGTAGAAAACAATTTAGGTGAACTACTAGAATTTCAATGTCACTTTTCTGTCCCATTAATGTGTTTTGAGCTGTGTGCTTACAGACAAGCAGGCGCAGCCTGGTGTGGCCATCGGTCACTGTGGTGGTGACTGCAGAGATGCTCGCCACGCTGGCCACCACACCTCACATGGGAGGCCTGCGTTTGTTGCTCTGATTTATCCAGGAAAAATCTGGCCCATCCATTTCTTTAGTGATGGAGTTTAATTTACATGAGTTTGTATGTAATATATGTATATAAGATAAACAAAATTAAAGAACTACCTGCTATTATTTATATCTCACCAAAATACCATAAACACACATGGGTTATCCATGCACACTTCTCTTTTAAAAAGGAAACATCATCAAATTTCTGAGTTGATGACGAGTAGTAACTAATAATACCAGGAATAAAAAAACAGAGTAAAAACTTAAATTAAGGAAGTGTATCCTTCCTTAAACTAACTTCAACTTCTACAGCCTGAATCTGCACAGAAGTATCTGAAGCATTCAGAGAATACCTAGTATGTTGCAGATGGCCCTGATGATGATGAGCTTTCTGCTATCAAACATCTCCTTCAATAGATACGGGAAAGCAAATCTGTTTACAAAGAAAAAACCTCGTTCCTCTATGTAAGTCCTGTGCCAGTCGATCTATGCTTTTGTGTCATTTTATTTATGTTTCATGAGACTGTGATGCCTTTTTGTAAGTATCTGTGAAACTATGTATACTGATTTAAATATTTCAATGCTTAATTCTATTCAATTCAATGACATTTTAACACAAATAAGACAAATACAAACAGTTATAACTAAACCTAACAACTAGAAAAGTGGATTTTTAACAGAATTTATACATCTTATTCAGTTTTTTCTAACCTATTGAGTGTTTCACAGAAATTGTGTAATACTTTTTACCTGCTATTTTCCATCTGCCAAATGGGACATTCGGCTGTCTACCTCATGGCATTGTTGTGAGGCTTTCCAGACGAGTAATGATAAAATTGAAAAATCAAAGGATGTTTAAAACTTGGCCCCCCAAATGAAAGGTATATTATTGGAAAGCAAAATAAGTATAAGCGATGCTGGAAATGCATTAAGATTGTAAAAATGTTTGCTTTTTTTTTTTTTTTAACAGTATTGACATTGTTATTGCATTGTGAATTTTGTAAATATATTTGTGGTTAAAAACAAAAATAAAACAGAACCAAGTTTTGCCTACTGTGTAGTGACGCTATAATAATGTTCACATCTTTTCTTTAGAAAAATCCTACAATTTATCTGACTCATTTAAAAAAAAAACAAGTCAAATCCATTAGGCTGATGATAAGTAACACAGGACACAGCCCCTGTGGAATCTTAAGGGAATTTGGTGCCATGAAAACTAAAGGGTCAGTATATGATGCCAGAACAAGGCTGGGCCTACATTTTTGCCACTAGTTAGCCATCTCTTAATGAAATCTGCATGATTCATAAAAATAACAACAAAATTATATTAATAGGGATCTACTTTTCCGCTGAACAAACGTATTTCTTTGTTAATATGTTTGTTGGACAGAGAGGGGGGAGTGTGATTCCTTCTTTCATGCAACCATGGAAATGAAAGATCAATTTATTACAGGTGCTTGAAATTTATACTAGAATCACAGCTGTTAGAGCAAGAAAGCCCTGAGAATTTGTATCAGGTTACAGTGAGTCACAGCTGGTGGGGGGACAGGTCCAGGTGCCCAGTGTCCAGTCTGGTCTCTTCTCCTCTGCTGTAACCTGAGCTATGCAGGCTCACTGGTCAGTAATGTTGCAGACCTAGAAATCACTGAAGTTAAAATGACTATTGCCACATCAGTTTCCCCTTGCCACATTTAAAAAATGTAAGGAAGGTTAAACCCACATGGCATTTGGCGAAGTATATGTTTATACCAAACCAGTTTTACCATCAAGACAACTCACCCAAAACTATATTCAACTATTTTTAAGGAAATGAAGAATGAGTTTAGTGTGGACAAGTCTGCTAAGCTGGTTAAACACTCTGTAGAAGGTTTGCTTCCTAAATTCACTGCTTATGCCACCCTTTTCTCATCCTCCACACTAAATCGACAAAATAATGTAAAGCCTTAATATGGTGTCAGTAAAAAAATCCATCCCATATTTTAAGATGAGAAGCAGCAAAAGATTTTGAGCCTTATTGAAGCACAAAATATTTGTTTTTCTCTTTGCCCTTTTTAATGCCTTAGTAGAGCATCTTTTATAAATAAAGCTATAGAAGCCCACTGCCATGCAGAAATTTTAAAAAGTTTTGACTAAGCTAATTTTGTAAATGCTTACAGTGAATGTTCTTTTACGATTCCAATATTTTCCTTGCTTTAAAGTTTTAACTATAACTAATAAGAAATAAAGAAAATGCAATCATTCCACACGATTAAAAAAGAAGAAACACATCTTTGGTCCACTGTCTTCAAGCTGACAAATGGAACGTTGACCCATCCTCCCTATAACGCTCCGTTGAGGCCTTCTTGTAGAACAGTAAAGTCAAAAAGTCTGAGAATGTTTAAAACCTGCTCAAAAAGTACAAAGTAGATTGTTATAAATGGATCTTGACACAGGAAGTGCAACACATTTGTTAAAATTGTAAAGAAGTTTTTCAAGAGTGCTGGCATTATAATGTTATTTTGTTATTTTGCAGATATTGCTGTTTGGGTGAAATTGTATTTAACATTTTCTCATGAGAAATATACAAGACAGCTTATGTGGTTCATATTAATTTATTGAGAAAAGAAAAATAGCAGCCAAATTAAATTAACTGCTATTAACTTGATGGCTCTAAGAATAAACATAATCCAGCTTTATTTTATCTAAAGAGTATTTCACTAGAACATGACCAAGGGCTCTGTAATCAACCTACTTGGAACATTTTTAATGCTCTTATGGAGCTAAGCATGGAGAACACCAAAAGCAGTCCTGAGTCAACCCCTCACCAAGCACATTTCAGTTGGCCTATCAGTCTCCTGTGCAGGGGATGCTGATGTCTGAGCCTGTGTGGGGAGACATAGAGAACTGTGTCATGCTGAAGTCTGTCGGTGTGCCACCACCAGAGTGCTGTGTGTGGGCCCAGCAGGTGGGTTCCTGTCCCTTGACCCCCTCCCGACGTCCCCTTCTTCCCTGGAGGTTTCCAGCATTCACTGCCCCCTTTCTGACTACACCCCTCCTTAGTTCCTGCTTATAGGTGAGAATGAGGCTTCCTGAGATACTTAGGATAGTGGTCTCCAGTTCCATTTGGGTTGCTGCAAAAGACATTATTTCACTTCCTTTTATGGCTGAGTAGGACTCCATAGATTCCTATACGAGGTCTGACAATTAAGTTTGTGAACTTGTCCTAGAAAAAGTGCCACACACCTCATTGTTGATTACCACTATGGTCATCTTCAAGGTCCTCCCCTTGGGAAGCTGTGCAGTGACACCAGTGCCTAGTCCACCCTTCAAAGCAATTTCGGAACTCTTTCTGGACTGACCATCAGAGCTATCATACTGCACACTAAAACATGGAACAACAATCATGAACACCCCTCAGCAAGACACCACCACACGTCCACAGGAACACAGCTGTTGACACTGATGTACCAAGGTTAGGAAACCTCACCGAGTTGTTTGTGCAGTTGATGGGCATTTGTGTGGTTCCATATTTTCACAGATGGGAATAGTGCTGTGATAAACGTTTGGGTGCAGGTATCTTTCTGACAAAATGATGTCCTTTCCTCTGGGTAGGTACACAGCAGTGGGGTTGCGGGACTGAATGGTGGGTCTGCCGTTAGCCTGTGAGGACGTTCCACACGACTCTCCAGAGAGGTGTGCTGGTTCACATTCCCACCAACAGTGTATGAGAGTTCCCATTTCACTGCAACTGCACCAGCATCTTCTCTTTTTCACTTTTTAGTGGCCATTCTGACAGGAGTAAGGTGCTGTCTCATTGTGGCTTTAATTTGCATTATCCCCAAAATTAGTGATATTGAGCACGTGTTCATGTTTGCTGCCCATTTGTCTCTCTCTTTTTTGAGAAAAATCAGTTCATGTATTTTTGTCACTTTTCAATGGGATTATTTGCTTTTAATATAGTTTTTATATGTTTTTATACATCTTTTTATATACAAAAATTAATCCAAGAGAGATGAAATGCTTGAATATAAGGTACGAAACCATAAACATTTAGGAAAGTCTCTTCTTGACATAACTGAGACCAAAGACAAATACAGCAGCTACAAAAATAAATAAATAAGATTTAGTTAAACTAAAAAAGCTTCTGCACAGCAAAGGAAGGAATCAACAGAGTAGACAGTAACCTATGAAATGGGAGAAAATACTCCCCAGTTATCATCTGGTAAAGAACTAACTTCCAGAATCTACAAAGAACTCAAATAAAACAGCAAGAATAAAACCAACAACCCTATCAAAAAATAGGCAAAAGATATGAACAGAATTTTTTTCAAAGGGATATAGAAAAATGGTCAACAAACATATGAAAAGAATGACATCAGTAATCAATAGAAAAATGCTAATTAAAACCACAATGAAACCACCTTACCCATTACAGAAATAGCCACAAAGTCAAAAACCCAAAGATTCTGGTGTGGTTGCAGAGAAAGAGATGTGCTTACACAGTGTTGGTGCGACTGCCAATTAGTGCAATCACTGTCGGAAACAGTCTTCAAAGAGCTAAAATAGACCCACCGTTCACTCCACGATCCCACTACGGAGTTTCTACCCAGAGGAAAAGATCTCGTTTATCACAACGCACCTGCCCTTCAACGTTCGTTGCAGCACTGTTCACATCTGCAAAGATGTGGAATCCACCTGAGTGCTTGTCAGTTCGTGAGTGGATAAAGGAAAAGTGGTCTGTATGTACATGCGGCCTCCACTTAGCCACAGAAAGAATGAAATGAGTCATTTGCAGCAACACGGATGGAACTGGAGACCGTTATCCTAAATGAAGGATGGAAAAACGCACACACGTTCTCACTAGCAAGTGAGCTCTAAATGAAGGGTGCACAGGGTTCTAGAAGATCCAAACGGCACCAGAAGCTGAGCAAAGAGAGAACAAGGGGGTGAGGGCCTCGGACTCAGAGGGAGGAGAGGGGTGAAGGCCCCAGACTCCGGGAGAGGATGAGGGGTTGAGGGCCCTAGACCTGGGGGGAGGAAACGGGGTTGAGGGCCCCAGACTGGGGCCGGGGAGGACAAGAGGTTGAGGGCTCCAGACTCAGGGGGAGGATGAGGGTTCCAGGGCCCCGGACTTGGGGGGAGGACGAGGGGTTGAGGGTGTCTAGGGCTGCTGTGGTAACTATTGGCACAACGAGCCTTGTCCTGGCAGTGGGCGCCCTGAAACCACCACTGTGCAAAGTGTCCATACATCAGAAACCTCTGTGCCCCCTTAGTATTTTGAAATTTATTTGTATTTATTTATTATGTATACCACCACTGACTGGTGGCACAGCCACCTCCTGAAAGGCGAACCCCAACTCTAAAGGCATCACTGGCCGCCTGGGTGTTGGACTCAATACTGTTTTTCACTTAATTTTAATTACCCGGAACCAGGAAATTCTCACTTCCTTCAGGAGACTTACCAAGAGATTCTTCCCCTCAGTCCACACTATTGGTTGAAGTTCACCCTTCCCAACTTGTTGAACTAGTTTCTTTAAATCCTTAAGTATTCTGACTTTAGTCAGCGCACAAGTCTGAGACAAGGACCAAGACACTCCTCATTTGACCAGAAATGGGGAGCAGCAGGGAGGTGGAGGAGTTTGCTCTCCGCAGAGTGATGTATCAGTAAGTTTAATTTTGTTTCATTTTGAAAGATTTATTTCCTACTTGTGGGTTCTAATGCAAATTGGAAATTATTCTGATTTGGGAGTCGAATCATTTTTTCCTTTTCCTTTTGTTGGAGAATGTAACAGATTAAGGTTAACACTTTTTATTTTAGGAAACCAGGCTAATGATTTTATTTGATATTTGAATAGTTTCACACGTTGAATATTAATTGGAAAGCTGGATGTGAGAATGAGGTAGTCACAGGGACGGGAAGGGCAGGTTAAGAGCCTGAGGCGGTTGTGTAAGTTTGTAGCAGAGTCGGGTGGGATGGAAGTACTTCCCATCCCCAGTCCAGAGCTGAGTGTGCCTTATAATCCTTCTGAATTATTCATTTAACTGACACATGGAAAAGAGATAAAATACCCAAGTTGTGTAGGAAAATCATAGTTTAATCCTCATTCTACAGCTGAGCCTCAAAAAATAAATATGAATTTTAATATCCTTTAAAAATATTTTCCTTTTAAGATAAAAACATTGAAGAGCAATTAAAAACCCATTTGTGCATAGGAATATAAAAAAGAGAATAAATAAGTGAGCATTTTTATATATGAATAGATCTGAAGGAAGTTTATGGGAAATAAATCTTGAATGCTTCATAGCCCTCACTTTCCTATCTGGTCTGTTCTACATTTTTCTACATTTTTGACATTATTGAAGATTAATTCTCCACCTATAAATACAAGATCAATTAGTAAAAATTGTTCAAGATAAGGAAGGAATTACAAATGTCTTTTCCAGTGCTGTTTATCTAGAGTTGAACTTTATGCTGGTAATAACTGGATATCTGTACATATAAAATTCAGTTAAACAGAGGGATTTCCAGACCACAATCTCTACAATAGATTTAATGCTTTGTAGCCGTGCGGGATGTTCCCTTCACAGCTGCTCACTCACAGCCACAAATGAAGGTTGAGGTTGTTGAAAGACAAAACAAAGTAAAACACACAGAAAAACTTTTCACATGCAATTTATCTTATAGGATTTGTACACAATAAGATTTACTTTTTAAATGGATGATAGTAGAAACAGGATTATAATTATTAAAATATTATTTCTCCTTAAAGGAATCTCCAATCTGAAAGAGAAAAGTTAGTGACTCTATACCAATGAAAAATCAAATTAATCCACTTTTTCTTTGATGACTTTAACAGCCATGCGTTTATTCAGATACTATTATGTGTTAGGCACCACTCTTGGCATCGAGGGCACAGCAGTGAAAGACGTACAGGGTAAATTTCTTTTAGGGCTATGTGAATGTCAATTAGGTACCATTAGCTGGTTAAAAACAAAAGAAATACACCAGAAAGCTAAATAGACAGAAGAACATGTCATAAAAGGAGAGAGTCAGGAAAAATAGAGTAAAATGAAAACCTGGGGATGTAAAAGATGAGCATCTGATCAGTTGTCCAGAGAAATGTGTTGAGCTTCGGCATTCTGGTTACCTTCCTTTGTCAAGATTTTTAAAGTTACCCTACAGGTCCAAAATCTTTGAAAATTGCCTAGTACCATTCTCTATTCAGTGCTCTATACATATTTGCAACACGGGAGTTTGGTTTTCCTCGGCTTGTGGCTCAGAGGGTGAGAGGGTCGGTGGGAGGTGCTGACACGCTCTGTGCTCTTCCCGCTGATCAGCTCTGGGGGGGGGGGGTCTCAGAATCACGCAGAGGTCTTTATTTGTTAGTTTCTGTGCCCTGTGAGTAATCTGAAGACCACGTATTTTCCCTTTGTTGTGCACACTAGTGCCTAGCAGAATGCTTGCACGTACATGTTAGTTGGACTGTTTGATTGTTCTTCACAGTTATTTGGAACCAACTAAATTCCAACCAGCAACCCACCAGCTCCTGGCCATTAAGATCTTCTCTGACTAATGTGGATTCATGCCATCTTTAGAGACTTCTTTTTCACAGAAATATTTTGTTTGCTTTTCTAGTAAGCTACTCTATATTTAAATACAGTGATAAAAATAAGTGTAGCTGCATTTATAGTATGTAGTCCTGACTTTTTTTCTACAAATGAATAACTATGAGATAGATTCCTTAGATTACCTCATTCCTAAAAGGAGGCTTTGAGTAACTTTGCTTTTCTTTTTGCCTCACACAAAAATTGCAGAGCTGTGCTTCACTCAGTTACTTGTCTCCTTAGAGCTGAGGGTGTCTCCCACTTGGACTATTAAAAGCAAATTTTGACTTCATCAAATGAAAACAGGCGCAAAAAACAAGGGTTGGTGACTATAGTCTAGAAACCAAATTTGTCACTTGAATGAGACACTCCCTTGATCTTCTGCAATGGTGTTTTGGGAAGCCAGGCAACCCCAGAACTGAACAGGAGTAGTTACTATCTCTGACGGACCATAATCCCAAGTTGAAAAATTCAATTAAAGCTTTATCAGAACATATACATACAAACATACATGTACATACATGTGTATGCCTGTACACATGGAAACATATGCGTTCATATTTTCTTTTAAAATAATATATATTTTAAATAAGATGTAAAAAAACACAAACGTATCTTTATTAATCCATTGTTATATATTTTTATAGGAAAATGTCCTGACAATCTTTTTAAAATTTTTTTTATTAAATATAAACATATAGATCATGTATACATTAATTCCTATATCTGGGGTACAAGTGCTGACTTCATATAGAATTAGGAATGCTTACATTGCACTGGTTAAAATATATCTCATCTTGCTTAATTATTGTGTTAAGACATTTATATTCTATATTTAATAGATCTGACGTGTACCCTTGCAATATGCACCATAGGTGGGATCCCG
>CAUYQV010198652.1:0-24530 GCA_963574575.1 Galagoides demidoff | reverse complement strand
GGGACCACAGGCGCCCACCACAATGCCCAGCCATTTTTTGGTTGCAGCCATCATTGTTGTTTGGCGGGCCCGGGCTGGGGATTCGAACCCGCCACCTTAGGTGTACGTGGCTGGCGCCTTAGCCGATTGAGCCACAGGTGCCAAGCCAGCTCATCCCAATTTTAAGGAGAGACAGTAAAGAATGGTAGGAAATGCAGTAAACTTGAAAGAACATGCTTCATCTAAAGGATACAGCTGGGATTAAAATTCAGTGGATTGCTGTCTCAGGGTTTTCCTATCTTCTTACTTTTAAAGATAATCAGGCGATAAAGTTTTTTAAGGGGGCCAGGTGTGGTGGTTGACTACTATAACCCCCACACTCTGGGAGGCTGAGGAAGGAGGATTGCCTGAGCTCAGGAGTTCAAGAATGGCCTGAGCAAGCATGGACCCTGTTTCTACCAAAAACAGAAAAACTAGTCACTACAGGTGGGCACCTATAGTCCCAGCTACTTGGGAGGCTAAGGCATGAGAATCTCTTGAGTCCAAGAGTTTGAGGTTGCTGTGAGCTACGATGCCATGGCACTATACCAAGGGCGACAGAATGAGACTGTATCAAAAAAAAAGAAAGAAGGAAGGAAGGAAGGAAGAGAAAGAAAAAGGTTTTTAAGTGAAATCTAAGTTTGTTTTAGAAACTAATTCAATGTCTTTTGTTCTGTTTCCATGTTTTATTTTTTTCTTCATTAATGAAAAACAACTAAAACTTATCCACAGACCTGAGATAGCTTGGAAATCGCTCATTTCTGGCCTGTTTTACCACATCAATAGCCACCTGTAACATCCTGCCTTACTTGAGGAACCTACCTTATCTACCTTATAAATTAGATTTACTTTGTTAATTTTTTTAATGTCCTAACTCCAACGAGAACACAAACTCCTAGAAGGCAGGGATGCTGCTTGACACAGCTTTCCTAGCTGCAAGGTGCTTTCCAGGAGACTGAGCCATGGAAATTGTTCCTGGCTCAACTCTAATAATTGACTTAATTCCGTCCACACAAAATATCAGAGCAGAGGGAAACCCACTTACGTGCCAGGCACAGATCTTTGTACTAATTATCTGATATACATTATCTGATCTAGCCTCACACTGTCGCTGCAAGGCAAGCATTATCCCCACTTTAAAGATCCGAAAACTGAGGCACAAGAGAGTTGAGTAATTTGTGAGTCCCATGTCAGCCTGCAAATACATGTGTTTCATTCTAAAGAGCACCTTTCTCTCGCAGGCTCCTACTCACACAAAAGCCAGCATTTTTCCCAAGGATTTTGTTTGAAAAGATGTGTTCCAGTTAAGTAGCCTTTAATAATGCAAATGGAGAAAGAGTGAGTCAAGTACTGCCACGGTGATTAGAGTTTGTATGACTGTACCGTGCCAGTAGACTCCTCATAGATGAGGGGCTGAGCTGATTGCTTCTGTACACAGGTGACATGTCTCCCTTTTTAAATGCTGAAGGGCAAATCAAATCCTGTTGGGATGACTCCAATTCAGGGACTCTTTAAAGAGAATTTCTCTCCACCAGCCAGGGCAAGTCGAAGAGACATGCAGAGAGGACATGACAAGTAGAAATCTGGCTGGTCAATTGAGGCTTGTCCCTCAAGAATGTGTGACTCAGTGTCACTGTAGGTCAAAGGAGGTAGGTGTTCACAAACCTTCAAGCTTCCCCCTTTGAATCAACAACCCATCCTGCTGAACCCCACCCAAGCCCTGGAGTCCCTCAGAAACATCCCCCATACACAGAACTTGTGCTAGAGCGTGAAGGATAAATCCTGGGTCCCATCCCAACAGTGTTGTCATCATGGTGTGGCTTTGGACAAATTCATTTCACCTCTTCATTATCATCAACAAATCATGTAGCCCAGCGGTCCTCAAACTTTTTAAACAGGGAGCAGTTCACTGTCCCTCAGACCATTGGAGGGCTGGACTATGGCCCTGAGATGAGTCAGCTGCTAAGCAGGACAGGCAGTGGCGGCAAAAACACCCAGTGGGCCAGATGAATGTCCTACATGGGCTGCATGTGGCACGGGGCCGTAGTTTGAGGATGCCTGATTTAGCCTCTTCATTATTATTAATAAAACCTGCCTGGTGGGGTGAGATGGGAGCACGCTGCCTAAGGCCCATTTCCATCTCTGATGGCTTAAAACTCCACTGAATTCCTCTTGCTCCAATCTGATGTTGGCCTTACGAATATTGGTGGCGGTTTTTTGGCATAGTCTTCATTCTCGATACCCAAGCATAGGAGCCAGGGCCTTATTTTTATTTAGTTTATTGATTACTGTTTGGGGGAAATAATAACAACAAATACTTCCAAAAGCTTCATATCTATTAATTATTTTATCTTTACAACAAGCCTATGGAGTAGGTACTATGGGGAAACTGAGGCAGATAGTGGTTAAGCATCTTGCCCAAGGTCACACCTGGAGTTTGGACCCAGATCTGTATGGCTTCAGAGAACTTCTCCATTGCTATACAGGCTTGCCTAAACCCTAGAATCCTTGAAAATTTCCAAATCCAAGGTCATACGCCAGGCCAATTAATTTACCATCTTGAGGGAGAGGTGGGATACAGACATCAGTGTTTTGGGAAGCTCCCCGAGTGATCTCAGCATGCAGACAAGTTTGGGAACCCCTGCACCAGCCTGGAAAGCTTCCTCTATCCTAGTGTATGGGGATAAAGTTAATCAGGTGGCAGTGAGGGACTTCTCTTGGGGATCAGCAAGACTCTGCCTCTTGACTGTACTTGCAAACTCAGGACACACCCAGTTGCTCTGAGTCTCTGTCTCCTCTGCACATCCCCCACCTCTTTGCTGCCTTATTAGCTCAGTGATCTTGAAAAAAATCACCCAGTGTTGCCCGTACTCAGCCTTTAATTCTTTAACATGGCTCTCTAGTACTTATCGGGCAGAGTTATTATGAAGAGCAGAGGAAACAAAATGTGTTAATGTATTGTTAACTGTTCAAAAAAAAAAAGAAAAAGAAGTATGCTAAATCCGTGTGACCACGGATTCTTCTAGCATTCCCAGACAACCACCTACACACACACACACACACACACACTCTCATGTGTCCAGTTTAAGCAACACAGACAGATACACGAACACACCCCCTCCAATGGAACAAAATATAAATCTAATTCGTTTTCTGTATTAAACATTAAATCTTCTCCAACAGCTCAGCTTTCACTTTGATTTTATAAAGAAACCATCAAAATCTCCCGTTCTCCTTGTTGCTTGATAGTTGTTTGTCTTTATTTAAGTTCTGAGAAGAAAAGGCTACATCAGCTAAAGATGTGCTTTTCTTTTTTTTTTTTTTCTTGCCTAGAATGACAGTAGTGGTGAAGGTTTTTTCATAAATTTGAAAAATAAAAGTGTTTTCATTTTCTTGTTGCTATAATAACCTTGTGAGAGATAGAAATGAGAGTCTATTTTCTAACCGAAATTGTTTTCCTCAATCACAGGCTCACTCTTCACACTTGTTGGCTATTATTGTGGGGTTGCTAATGAATGTTGACCTACTAGCACTTGCAGTAATGCATTCTTTTAAATACAACTGTGATGTCTTAAATTACAGGGAGTTTTCACATAAGAGGATAATGTATGTTTTACTTGGGTGGCACCATTCATTAGAATTGTCTTTTTACCCATACAGTTAATAGAATAATCCTCATTCAAGTTTAATATTTTATCACCACAAGATACCAGATGCTGGAATAGCATCACTCATGATAATATTGGCTTCATGCTCTCTCTAAATTGGTCTCTTCATGCTGAAAAGCCATTCTTTTAAAAATCCCTTGACTGTATCCCCAACTCTTAAAACTTCAACCCTGCCAACTGATCATCTCTCTCTCTGGATTTTCTCTGTCCTGACTATTGCAATGGCTGTCTATCTGATCTTCCTGCCTCACTACACTGATCCATCCTCCCACAGACTTATCTTCTCCAAGCACAGATCCAATATCATCCTCCTGATTTTAAACCTCTCTTGGCTTTCCACTGTCTACAAGAAAAAGTATAGCACACGGATCCCTTAGGGACCTGACTCTCTTCCCAGTCCCCACCAGGGTCCTTGAGTTTCACACGATGGAGCTTTTCAACATCCTCTGAAAATGCCATGTTCTTTCTCATCATGATGTCTTTGCTGCTACAGTGCATTTGCTTCTATTAGGAAGGGAGTGGCACAAATTATAATTTTTCAGCAACTCTTACGCACTGTGGACTTGATAATACTCAATATACATCATCCCTTTCCTCCTATCCTCCGGGCAATGCATCCCCCAAATGACATACAGTACCTTGGGGTGGCACCTGTGGCCCAAAAGAGTAGGGCACCAGCCTCATATTCCAGAGGTGGTGGGTTCAAACCCAACCCTGGCCAAAAACTGCCAAAAAAAAAAAAAAAAAAAAAAAGAAGAAGAAGAAGAAGAAATATAGTACCTCTACCCAGGGAAGCCTTCCTAGACATCTCAAGGAGTGATCCTCTCCTCCCTGCCCACCATATCCTGAGCAATACTACAGCACTGTGTCTCAAGTCAGGTTTCATAGCTGCAGAGCACAAACGAAGATTCTTTTGGAAGAAATCTATTGAGAAAGAACTCTCAGGTAAAACTAATAAGGAAAGTGGCAAGCACAATAGTGCCTGGAGAGAAAGTGTGGTTCCTGTTGAAGTCTAGCCTTAGCCTGATCCCATAGGAACCTCTGAAGCACAAGCTGTCCTACCTTGGAGTCCACAGCTCAGCTTTCAAGCTCCCTATCAGCCAGTCATTGGCTGCAGGCCATGCCCTGACTAATGGCTCAAGGGAAGATGGGCAAGGAGGAGAGAGGACAACTCCTTGAGACCTCAGGAAGGCTTCACTGGGTAGAGGTATTGTTTCATTTTGAAGGATGCGTTGCAGTGACGATGGGTGGATAGGGATGAGGTACATGGAATACTTCCTGGGCATCACTGGGCAAGGTAGGGCCATTGGCCACGTTACTTTTTCTGGAGAAATATGAAGCTGTGAGCCATTGGCAGCTGTCACTCAGGCAGTGGAAGAATGGCTGCACCAGTCTGGTAGAAGTGATCTGAGAGTCTATTACAAACTGTGTTTCTTTATATTTTCTTCATGGCTTTTTCCCATTAGCCAGTGAGATTCTTGGAAGTAGTGAATATGTCTTCTTTATATTAAGTTCTGAGAGGTTTTCCTGGTATTATTAGACATCTACTAGGAGCACTGTAGTGTTTAAATGAATGACTATCTGGTGACCTGCATTCGTTAGAGAACAGTGCTTGATTCTAAGTGTTTAATAAACTATCAGACATGGTACTAGACTTCCAGATGTTTATTGTCCACTGGGGGATCTGGGAGACACCATACTCAGAACTATAATTGTGACTCTTCGCGAGGTTGTATTAAAAGAATGGCCCGTGCAGGATTAGGTCCAACTATGTGCTGGGTCCTGTGATAGGCACTTGTCAAAAGGGCAATATACAAAGATTAGTATGTTTTTCAACCAAAATTGTTAGCAAATGAATAATCACAGTCATAGACCAACTCCTCTGCCTTCTAAAGAAGAAGAGCCCTGCAGGCTGGGTCACACCGAGGGCTCTCTCCTCTGTTGTAAAGAGGTTGGGAATTAAACAAGGAAGAGAGAAGATGAAAAAATCCAGAAAGACCAAATAATCCATGTAATACTGAAATTAGAAAGAGGATAGAGCAGGAGGAGAGAAGCACACAAGCTGCATGGGCTATATATGGAACTGCAATCAGGAGAGTGAACATCTTGGGAATCAGGTATTGGGGACTGTAAATGAGACAGAGATGGGAAAGGTGGAATTTTCAGATATTTGATGTGCATTAATTATGCATTCTTCCTCTTTCTTTGACATTTCCTTGAGAGAGTAAATAAGATGTGAAGTACCTTCAGCTACCTCTTGGTTGCTGGCATGTGTTTGTTTGAATGCAATACTGTGTTAAGATAGTACCACATGAGGCCCTGGGATTTGTTTGGGTTATACACACAATATCTCATTGCTGTGGTCTGAAGGTTTGCTGAAATCTAGTCACTGATATGGTGCTATTAAGAGGTAAGGCCTCTCGTAGGTTATTAAGTCATGAGAATGGAATCCTCATAAATGGGATTAATGTCCTTATAAACAGGCCCCAGGAACATGCCTTGACTCTTTGACCAAGTGAAGATGCAGCAAGGAGGCTCCATCTATGCACCAGGAAACAGGCCTTCACCAGACACCAAATCTGCCAGTGCCTTGATCTTGGAATTCCCAGACTCCAGAACTGTGAGAAATAAATTTCTGTTGTTTATAAGCTACCTGGTCTAAGGTATTGTGTTACAGCAGCCTGTGCAAAGGCACTCACTTGAACTCATTTTACTGATAAAGTGACTAAGCCTCAGAGAGGTTACTTAATGTTTCCGAAGTCATTCACATGGCGATTTTCAAGTTCAGAACTGGACTCTACATTCTCCAAATCCATAGTCTGGTCACAAAGCTACACAACATTCCCGGTGAAGAACAAACTGAAGTCAGCCCCAGGAAAACATCTTTGAGAAAAACTCAGATGAATTTTCAGTCCCCTGTCTTAAGGCTTTATCTGGCTCAGAGCAGAGAGAGCTCTCTGTAGCATAAGACAAAAGGGACGACCTTGTCAGGGGACAGGGAGCTTGAGCCGGGCCTGGACTCTGAATCCAATATCTCCGTCTAGCCCCTGCGATTTCAGAGACTGACTAGGCCCAGTTGGTAAAGAGTAAGTTGAAAATAGGTGTTAAAGAAAAGAGAAAACATCACTCTGCTATTTCAGGTAAAACTATTTAAAAGTTATTTTTATAGACTCCAACGACATTTTCTGACTCCTATACTGAAAAATTAATTCACTTCAGGAATTACAGAGATAGATTCTTTCTTATTTGCCTCACATGACACCAAATAGCTGGTGAGATGGGATCGGTTCACCCTTCTTTGTTTTTGAAGCTGTGTTGATAGAGCCATCAAGCTGTCACTCACAGCATCTGAAAGAGACAGTCTTTCCCTTTCCTAAACTCTCCTGTTTTTACAGATTCTACTCCCCTGTTTCAGCAGCTTAGAGTTATGTCAAGAGCTCAATCCCACTTGGAAAATGAAATTTCTCCCTTCCTCACTTGCAAGCAAAGCCCAAGGCAGATAAAATTTCTGAACTTGGAGTCAGATTCTGAAAGTTAAGTTGCCAGCGTGGGCACCTCGTGTCATTTCTTTCAGCCTCAGTTTCCTCCTCAGTGGCATGAGGGATGATTAATTCTTGCCCTTGCCACTTCACAGGGTGGCTAAGACGCGACATTAAATAAGAGATAAAAGCAGATCTTTCTATATTGTGAACCGTTGTGCACGTGGATGTGGTTATTATTAATTACAGTTTGGTTTAGAGCATAAAGTGGTTTCCCAAAGCTTAAGTAATAAGCACCTAAAGAACCAAGAGGAGAAATATTTATAGAAAAGATGTTTGCTTTCCCTTGCATGAATTATCAATTGCTCTCATCTGGTGTTTTAATTAATAAGGTGTGTGATTTTTTAATTTAAATAAGATTAAGTCTCTGGAAAGAATAATAGCAGAAGAAAATGAATTATGAAATAAAAAAATGCCCAACAATGGTTGAGACGAAGCGATTATCTAGAAACAGAGAGAATCCTGTTAAATTCTTGGAGGGGACTACACTGATTAGTTCTATTGTTAAGACTGAAATATTTTTTCCACTTTAGATAATATTCACCTATTTTCGTATTCCTTTCAGGATTTTGTATCTTCCCCACATCCCAGTATAATTTCGACACTTCCCTATCATGTTCGATGGCAGAATGAGGAGGTAAATAGCTTGTTGAGGGCAATACTAAAGTCTATGGTCTATTCCAGAAAGAAAATAGAAGAGAGCCCCTCAGCAATCCTGCAAAGGCTGGAGCAGATTCCCCAGGTCACCCAGGGGAATGGGTCCTGAGTCCCTTTATTTCTTCTCACTCACTGTTTGCATTCTATCACAGAAAGAGTCTAATTTCTGAATGTTTCCAAGTTCCTTTTTCTCTCTCTCTCATTTCACTTTTCTCAGCACAAGGCAAATCCTCACATCCCTGTGAAGACACGGTGATGGTCTCCAAAAGGATGCCCAGCCCGCAGCCTGACCACGCTAGTCCCTGCTGCCTGTCCCATCCAGAGATTCTTTAGAAACAGTGTGATAAGACTTCCTCTTCCAGCCAATTTGGACTAACCAGGACCACATTCATTTTCTTATCTGAAACAACTGAAAACAAATCAGATAAAATATCTAAAATACTAAGTATCACTTCTAAGTTCATAAAGGCAAAAGACAGGGATAAAGTCCACCCTACAATTTCCACCCAGTTTACTGCTTAGAGTGAGTATTCGGAACACAGAGCAATAGAGGCACTACCCAGTGTCTTCCTGAGTTGGAGTAATGGACCTGGGAGGCCAGGGCGTGCAAGATAGCCAGCATTCGTAGAATGAAGTAGCAGAACAGAGGTAATTACACACAGAGAGAAAATCTGAGTGGGGTCTCCCTTTAGGCTTCAACAGAGTATGGTAGTCCTCCCTTGTCCAAGGGTTTTGCTTTCTTATAGTTAGTTATTTCAGTATATTGTTACAGTTGCTCTATTTTATTATTAGTTATTGTTATTGATCTCTTATATATGTGACTTATAAATTAAACTTTACCATAGGTATGTACACATAGGAAAAAACATTTTACAGATATGGGTCAGTACTATTTGTATGTGGCTTTAGGCATCCACTGGGGGTTGTAAAATGAATGTATCCTATGAGGTTAAGGGAGACTTCTGTACTAGCCTTGTATCTGTGTGAGAAAAGACTGAGGAAAGAACTGCTGAAAAGGATTATAGTCCTTGGAGCTCTTTAGGAATGAATTCTGTTCCCAATAGCAAGAGTGGTGAATTCATAATTCACAGGGTATCAGGTAGAATACACAAAACAGTTCTACCTCAGTTATAGGGAAAAATTACCTCTGTTCTAAACACGGGTCTGGTCCCTCCTAACAAAGCTTAAAATCACACTTCAAAAGACTCAAACTGTTTCCAAGCAACTTAACCAAGTCCTGGAACAAAGTTCAAAAATAGTTATTCAACTGCAAAAATATCTGGAACCCAGCAAGGCTAAATTCACAATGTCTGGCACCCAATAAAAAATTATAAGGCATGCAAGAAAATATCAGTGATAATGAGGAGACAAAAATTAATCAATCAAAATTAACCTGGAAATTGCACACATAATTGAATTAGGAGGAATAAAGTAGAGAAAGAGAAGATATAAAAAAGACCACATCAATCTTCTACAGGTAAAAACTAGTACCTAAACTACAAAGTACACTGAATGGGATTAATGAAAGATCAGATATTGCAGAAGGAACTACAGTAGAACCTCTGTAAGTTGACCACCAAGAGACTATAACAAACAGGTCAACATACAGAGGTGGTTAACATTAGGAACGAGCCCTACTGGCCTGACATGTAAGTGGTGCATGTCTGCTCTATGCAATTTAGATCAACATAAAGAGGTGGTCGATGTAGAGAGGATGGTCAAGTATGGAAACCATTTTAGTTTCTAAAATAAAGCACGGAGAGAAACAAAATGGGGGAAGAAATAGAATCAGGTATCAGTGTGCCATGGCCTGACTTAAATCAGCCTAATAGATGTGTAAGGAGTAGAAGGAAAGAAGGAGCATTTCAACTGTGGTGATGGTTTCACAGATAATGTCAAAACTCATCAGACTATATACTTGAAAAATGTACAGTTTAATTGCATGTTAATTAAATCTCAATAAAATTGTTTAAGGAAAAAAGCACTCCGCGTGTCCTATCTTCCCACCTTTATCCCTTTGGGGTTGGCTTCCTGTAACCCTTAACATAAATCCAAGGCTTCAGGGTCTGATCTCACCCTCCTCAACATCCTTTCTGGGCTGCTTCTCTCCCCACATTCACATTCGCCCTATTTGAAACTCATCCACTCAGCAGGTCCTAGACCTTGGCGGTGCCTCTAGTTGTACCATTTCTTATTATTCCCTCTTAGAATGTTCTGCCTCATTCCCCACCCCTCCACTTAACCCCCTGGAGTCTTCAGGCCCCACTCCTGGTTTTCTTCTGCAATATAGTTGTGAATCCCCTCTTTGATTTCTGCCTGAGTTTTCACCATGTGGAGGTCACACCTGCAGGCTTTGTACAGTCTCCTCACCTCTCCCCTCCCACCCTACTCTGGGTGACATGACAGCAAGGGGCTTTTTATTTGTCATGGTTACCATCAATGGCAGTAGAAGTTTTGTGTGTAGTATTCTTTTTTTCTGATCCTGCAGTGGTTAAAGTATTGGGTACCCAGTAGGAATGATGAGTATTTGAAATAATTCATGGGAAATACAATTTGGAGAGTTCACCCATAATATGTCCTAGCCTAGAGAATCTCAAATCCATGATGAAATGGATGGGATTTTTACCAATAATTTAACAGGATGACTTGCTAAAGCCCCACATTTCTTCTCAGTAGGCTCACAGATCTCTAGGTGAGGAACCTTTGTTTATGGAGGGGAGTGGTGGAAAGAGAGAAGACAGGAGGCAGGTTCCCCCCTCCCAAAGCAGCTTACAACAAACAATGCTTTCTAATCTTCCAAACAGCTGTCAGGTTAGAAAGATGCAGTTTATATTCAAAATGTTCTATTTTTAGCGATGAGGGTTATGATTTAGGTGATTAATAGCAAAACTCTAATCTGATACACCAGGCCTACGCTGCTGCTTTCATTTTGATGAGGAAAAACAGGAAATTTCTTGGGTCTCTTTACCCCAGGAAGTCACAGTACTTTGTTTCCTTACCTTTTCCCTGAAGGTGACTCTCAACTCCATTGCAGAACAGAGACACACTCGTAAAATCTTCAGAAGCAGATTTTCCATCCCCCGCTTCTCTCTTTTTCTCAGAGTTTAAATAAGGAGCAGGTAAACAGGAACAAGGTCACCTGTGTGTGAGCCTTCTGTGACACCTATTTTCCTACTGCATTGTCACCATACACCAGCACAGCAGATGGCTCAGCAGTTGAGTATTGAGAAGGCTGAACACCAGGCAGCCGGTGCTGCACGCAGTGTCCAGGCCCCCAAAGGGCAAAGGGCAGAGTCCAAAAAGGCTGAGGAGAAGATGTTTTTCTCCAGCCAGGGCTTCCTGGAAATTTACACCTCACCGTGCCATGGGAGCACAGAGCTCCTCTACAAGAATCAAACTTTTCCAAAAAAGAAAAGGAAAACTTACAAGATTGGGTTCAGAAAAAACTCCAGACAAATGGAAAACAGAAGTTATGCACTTACATCAAGCTTGAGATGAGTGATTTTTGTTTCCAATGGGAGGTGGGAAGGAGAATTTCTAAAAATCTTTTATTATGATAATCTTCAAACATACATAAATGTAGAAGAAAACAGAAGTTTTCACTCCGGTCCAACAATGATCAAAAAGAACGTTTTAATTAGAGAAAAAGAGGCAAAATACATGTATCTACACACCACGGGCATGAGGAGATTGGGGATCAAACGAGGTGGATAAACCAAGCCGGGGCTTTTCCATCACTGACTTTGGACACAAAGTCTTCTGCCGCTTCTGCTGTCCGGAGATGAGTGGAAACCAGTTCCCTGACTTGTGAGTCTGACTTTACTCATAAAATGTGGTCGAGAATATCTGCGTGGCAGAATCATCCACAAATCAAAGGCCAGGTACAGAACCAGTCACACAGTAGGTGCTGAGCCCACCAAGGTCTGAGCTTCTGCCAAGGTCACTCTCTTCACAAGCCTCTTGCAAGGGCAAAAGCCCAGAGGAGAGGCAGCAAGTTTTAACTCTGGCCAACGTGGGGAGGGGCCTGAATCTAACAGGTGTCGGGCTTTCCCAATATGTTTTCTTGGAAACAAGTAACCTATGGCAAAAAGCCTCAGGTTCACACACATTACAGATAAGGCAGAGGCATTTCTGTGGCAGACAGGAAGGGGAATGTGGAATTGATTTCTTTTTCTTCTAATTTTATAACCACCAGTTAACCATTTCACTTATCGTCTCCATAGCACCTGCAGTTTCTCAGTGCTAAAACGCTGAAGCACTTCCACGGATGCCAACCTGTGGCCCACCGAAGGCTTTCATGCAGATTACTTGAGGACTTTTTTGCTTATCTGTGGTATCAGGTATCACGAAAAGTATTTGTGGACCTTCTCGGATTTTCTTTTTGTCATCAGCTTTTGTTAGTGTTTGTGTATTTAATGTGTGGTCTAGAACAAATCTTCTTCTTCTAATGTGCAGTAGAGAAAAAAGCAGCCGATTTTTCTCTATGGAGGATATTTGCAATGTGTGGAGACATTTTTGGTTGGTACAACCATGGCTGGTGGGGAAGGGTACTGGCATTTAGTAGGTAGAGGCCAGAGATGCTGCTTACATCCTGCAATACACAGGCAGCACCATCACCCCCCCCAAAAAAAAATAATACAGCCCCAGATGTCATGCATGTTGAGGTTGAAAAAGTCCTGGGATAATCTAGAACAGGTCAAGCTTTGGGGTGGGACAGAACTGCATCATATCTTGGCTCTGTGGCTTACCAGCTGGTACATCCTTTTGTACATTCCTCTCTATACAATTCAGGGAAGAGGAGACTTGCGTTGAACGTATGTCTGCATCATTAAAAATAGTGTGTGGAAACTGTGGAACTTTGTGCCTGACACCCACAAGCATTCAGTAAGTAGTAACTATTATAATTGCTCATTGTTGTAGTTTTTGTTACTGTCGAAAACACTGTTGCTAGAAATTTTGCTGCACCAAGTGAAGGGCTAGATCTGATAAGGAACACAGATTCTGACCTGGAACCCTGGTATGAAAGACGGACGGCCAAGGGAAAGCCTGCTCAAGAGATGGTGGGTTGTGGGGTCAGTTATGGGCAGCTGGACTCCCAATTGGGAAATGGAAAAAGTGGATTTAAAGTCTGGCTTCTCAACCATAGTACTGTTGATATTTGGGACCAGGTAATGCTTTTACTGCAGGGGCCTACCCCGGACAGTTCAGGACAAGCAATAGCATCGCTGACCTCTACACCCTGAGGTGACAGCCAAGATGGGGGCTTCAGACACCATCCAATGTCTCTGAGGGGGAGGGAGAGTGGGGTAGAAAACCATCCCTCGTTGAGAATTGCAGATTTGCACCAATGATGGCAAACACAAGGGAACAATGCCCCACACTGTCAACCCCACCCCCACCAATCCCTAAAGCAAATGCTACTCATAAATCATTGCATTCTACACTGCTGAGCCCAACATACACCCCAAATCATCTCCACCGCACACCATATAGCTACTATGAATCTATGCTTTCAAAACCTCTTACCTGTCCTAAGTTACACACCTCCTTTCTGTGTCTTAATTTGCTCCTCTGAAGTATATTAAGTATCTTCTACCTCAAAAAAAAGAAAAGAATGAAAGAGAGAAAGAAAGAAAAGAAAAGCTACCAAAAAAACCCTCTTCCTGTTTTTTTCTTCATTGTCCTGAACATCTATTCCCACCATTATTCCATGGGCCCACCTCTGACAATCCTTCTGTATATCATTAAACTGCTTCCTCAGAGATTCTTGAATTTCCTTCCTGTTTATTAAAATGCGGGTTTCTCCAATACGGAAGTGTTAGTCATTATTTTTCAATATTAATGTTATTGTTTTTCTGAAGCTTCTGCTGTTCCGTAATTCAAGGACCCCTTGTTGAATCCCATATGTAGCATGTTTATTAGATGTAATATTTTATCTCTCGGACTCAGTGCCTGACACTATCATTTCCTTCTTTTTTCAATAAAAATGATCTCCTTCCTTGTGATTCTGACAGGAGCTAATGGTTTTCTTTATCACAAGAGAAAGTAAGAGTGGGCAGTACTAAAGGACAAAATGAACTCTATGTATTTGTGCCTTAATTCAATTTGTAGCATAAACTCTAATCTTAATAAAGTAACTTCATGCCTGTAGATATAGCAAATGAAAAGGCTGCTGTAAAATTCTGATGGCCTCCCCTTTCTTTGGATTGGCAGGTGGTAGGTTTGAAAAATAATAGCCAAACTTAACCACATAGGAAAAGAAGGTACCTGCCACACAAACGCTCAAATGGTCACTAATTTTTTTTTCCTTTTTTTCCTGTTTTTTACTTTTTAGTGCATGTGGGATGTAGGGAGGATTTCCATCCATGCAGTTCAATCAAGCACTAATAGAATCCAGTGCAACCATCCCCTATAAAAGCACAATATTAGTTGTTTGATGAGAATTCCTCTCTGCACGTGAATTCCAGGTGGATTCTTCTCAGTGTTATAGATTTGCTAGGAAAAAAAGCCACATATTCAGATCATGGTTAGATCACAAACATTCTTGTAGGAATGTTTGCTTTTTATCAAACGCCAAATAATTTTGGAAATTAAGTCAATTTAAAGGCACTATTTAGATATTATTAAGACGTGAGACATGGGACAGATTTTAGAATCCTTTACAAGTGCCAGACTGGACAGTAGATCACCCCATAGTATAACCATCTGTCCATCTGTCTATTGTATGGAGGGCCCATGTCTTTGGGCAGTTCATATCACATGCTCTGGAAACAGACCAACAATATATTTTGAGATCCTGGCTTTGCTGTGTGACACCAGCAAACATCTCTCAACCTGGGCAAGCGTTTGATCCCACAGAACAAGGACATGGAAATTTAGCTCCTTAGGTTACATGATGGGGATAAAATGAGACATGCAGGTTATGCTATAGCTGCTACACAGGAAGAACTAATAGACAACTACCCTACCTGGGCTCTATTGTTTTGTTGCTGTCTTTGGTCAGCATTGTTACATTCAGCCCTCGGGGTTCTGACATGGAGTGATCTGGAAGGCCCCATTCAAATGTCAAATTCACCAGCACTTACAAGGTGCCTACTGGGGCGGCATCCCAAGGTAGGTGCTGTAGGCAATTCAGAGATGAGTTTGACATGATCCCTGACTTCCAGGGGCTCATTAGCTCTAGGGAGAAATACGTTCATACACCACCCATTACATATTGATGGCATGTCTCCACATTGACACATGGAGCATTGCTGCATTCGTGTGTGCTAACTTGTAGAAAGTGCCACCTCAGGGATATGAGCCCCTTCAGGGAGGTGAACAAGGGCCATGTCTTTTTCATCCCCAGTATCTAGTGTAGGGTCTGCTTCATTCTTTCATTCATTCATTCCTCATGTGCATTCAGCAGCATATTGATTGTGGACCTGCCATGTAGCAGTAGGGACAGGGCAGTGGTTGTAGACAAAGCATATTTAAGATCCCTGAGTTCACAGACTTTGCATCTACTTGGGACAACAGGCCATAATCAGAGTCTTGCTTGACACCTAGCACAAAACCTTGATACTGAATATTGAATGAATAAAATGAAAGTAAAATAGATGAAAGTAAACAAACCCATGTCCCATCAGGTAAACAGTAACATGAAAAACGGAGATAGGATGCTGAGAGCTTATCGAGGGAGGACGTGAGTGGATGTCAGAAGCAGTGGGAAGCTTCTAGATGAAGGGATAAAACACTGGGGTCTTCTACTGGCTTCTGATGAAGACTTCCTTTCTTCATGGTTGACTGTGCTGTTTCTAGCCATCATAGCTCATGTTTCTCTCTTCTTGCATTAAAATCTCTGTGTTTTGTTTGGGAAGTCTGTCATCTGAGTGTACAGGCAGAAATGCAAGGTCCTACTATTTGAGAAGAGAGGGATTAAGGGTACAAACAGCATCCTTCTTCAAAAAGTCATACAGTTTGACCCAGAGGGAGTTCTTAAGAGAACTGAACCATGAGAATTCTGCCAGTAAGTTCACACTGAGAAGTGTTAATACATTCCAGGCCTCTGCTTGTTTATCCACTGATGTTGAAAGTCATAATCGGGTTCTTCCATGTGCCAAGCTCTGTGCTAGATCTTGGGCTACAGAGGTAAGGAAAACAGGTTGATGCCCTGATTTCCCTTACAGAAATATTCAGAGGGCCAACACACAACACCCACCCATAAAGCAGTACTGCCTAACGATGGGGCAGAGGCATTAGTATCCAAGTTCCATATGCTGAGATGGTTATAATTTTTGCCACAAGTCCTGGCCAAGCCAGCTAGTGAAGTACAAACCTAGTAGGTTCTTTTCCATCATTATAAAAAAATACCGCAGGGAGAAATGGGAGTGATGTGCACATAGAGACACACAAGAGATGAGTCTTTCAGTCAGCAGAACTGGGGCCTGAGTGCCACCTGATTTCCATTGCAGAAATCATGTCTATATCACCCTACTCTCACACCCAAAAATGGCCTGACCATTGGTAGGAGTTTTTTAAATTAGATTAGATTAGATTCACTATAATTAGTACAATTAGCTAGATTCACTACAACAAACTATCTGCTGAGTTCACACAAAGGAAATAAATCTAAGCCCTTGGCCTCAAGAAACCCCCAAGCTATTTCATCCACTGACCACGGGTAGATTTATTTCCTAATACTTTTGATTTCCCACTTTTACTTTTATGTGAATGGTGCTTCATCACAAGTCCTTCCTCACTAAAAGAGCAGTGAATAGCTCATAAAAGCCACCACTTGTCCATGCCAGCCATGTGTGGTGTCTCTCTCTGCTTACAATCCTTCTTCCTTACATTCCTGGATGAATGACCTTGGGCAAGTCACTGCCCTCTGTGAGCTTTAATTTATTCATCAGTAAAATGGAGATAATAACAAGACCTACCTTGTAGCTTTGTGGAAAGGATATATGTGATAACATAAATGAAATTCTCATACTGTGCCCAGCACAGGGACACAGGTAGTAACAAAGTCCCTACAAATGAGGATATGGCCACTGTTTATGATTGCTCCTTTTTCCATTAAAAAAAAAAAAAAAGTTACCAGAGACTATAATGACATCACATCATCAATATAAAATGTTCTAGAAAATTCCATAAGGACATGAATAAAAATTTAAATGGTAAATAGAGGGGGCAGATAGAGCATTTACTCTTAGTGTATATGGGGACCTAGTGTCTGCTCCTTCTTTGAAAACTCCAGTTCAGTTTGTCTTGGTGGAGGTCTAAGCAGCAGTACTTCTTTTTAAAGAAAGCTTTACAGGCAAGGCTGAAACATTGAGGCTGCCTTTCAGGAAACAATTGCTGAAAGCATGTACAATTTATCCATGGGTCGCCTTTATCTACACTGTCTATTCTAGAAAAAAACAAAAGAGTAAAAAAGGGGTGGGGAACAGTGGGGGGGGGCAGGCATTTAAAAAAATAAAGAAAAGAATTAAGTTTATGAAAAAGCATTGGAATCAATTCAACTAAATAATTTTGATCTTTAAAACTCAGACATGCACAAATTGCCATTTCATAACATTCCATCCTTAGTGACCTTGGCTTTCTTCTGTCTTTGTGGAACATTTCATAATACCTTTCATTGTATATTAAGACCATAGAGCATGTATTCTGTGCAACAAGTTTTCTAGGTATTTTTAATGTACTTTTAAAATTCCTTATTTTTCCCTAAAAGGTACTGTGAGGTGAAGAAAAGTACTGATCCCTCAGATTATTTACCTATTTGGGTGTGTGTGTGGTGGTGGGGGGGGGCCCTAGCCAAAAAAAACCCCAAAACATAACCAATTAAAATGTTCTCAGAAAATCATCGGCACTCTGTCTTGATTTTATTCCTAGGTGCATGCACTTCTTGGATTTACTTATTTATGGACCCTTTGGATTAGACTGAAAGATGGATTGAATTCAGTGTCCAATTTTTCTATATTTGCAAATTTATGTTCAATGCAAAGTATAAACTGATTTATGTTCAAAACAACATATAAACTGAAGACCTCATTTCCCCCAGTGTGTTCATGTAAAAATTTATTAAGTCAATTCCCTTCCCCCCACCCCTGTGGAACTATTTATTACATAAAAACAGAGCTCTCTTCTCTTACAGAGTTCCTACCTCCATTGACGCGATACTTCCTCATTTACTAAGTAGTTTACGTGAGTTGAACAAGAACAGAAACAATGTGAAATACATCTTTTTTGCTGTTGTTCTTCTTGGCCCTATAAACATAAGCACAAATGGAGAGAGGAAAAAAGTGAAGCAGAAGCACAGGAGAGGGCAAGGGTAGTGGGAGAAGAAGGGAAAAACCTGGAGCTGGAGAGAGGTAGAACAAGGCACAGAGAATGCAAGCAGGCGCGCCAGGAGAGAAGGCACCATCACGGTCGTGATGGATAACTGAAGTGAAGGTGTCAGGATGGAATTATGTAAATTACGGAGACAGCCAAGCCATGCACTGATGATTATAGAGGATGTGAACAATGTTGTGGTCCCCAGACACCCGTGAGCCTTGTTATTTTTCTTCCCTCCAACTACCCTTGGGGTGGATTCTTCCTGACCCTGGTCCTTGGGAAAAAAAAAAATCCCCAAGAAATAACTTCTCTCTCACCAACACATATATTACCTCCCCCAGCTAAGAAAAAAAAAAAAAGTAGCAGGAGAGATGTGACAAGTCTCTCCTCGGATCCTCCCCCTCCCTGATGCCAACCAGACATCTTCAAACTGCCTTTTGTTTAGATCAGTGAAGCATTTGACTTTATCAAGCGCCTTGATTGTGCCTTAGTTTCAAGGACAACACTTAAAGAAGAGAGATCAGCAGCAGAGACACTGGCTCTGAGTTTCAGAGATGATAAGTGATATATTATATATATTCAAATACAAATGCCCCCCTTAGGAATGTATATTTTTAAATATGCAAATTATACGCCATCTATATTTGTATGGGGGCGGAATTCTAGTCCATGGGACTTTGTTGATTGCGGGTAAGGGTTAGGCAGCTCAGAACTGAAGGTATACCTATAGCCACTTTGCCATTTGTAGCGTTGGGCAGCTCAGAACTAACAGTATACCTGTAGCCACTTTGCCATTTGTAGCCTACATCTAAATTAAAAATATATACCTAAAATGAACCAGAATGCTTCGACTAATACTTAATATTGTTTGGTTTTCATTCATTCATTTATTAATTCATTGGTGCATAAATTATTTATTGACTATTTAATGTGTGCTAGGCCCTCTATAAGGTTTCAGGACCACAAAGATTAATATCAGATAGTTATGGCCCCTGAGGAATCATCAGCCGAATGGTGAAAACAAACATGGCAAAAGGTAATTACAGAACATAGTACTTGCTTTAGTAGAGGTACTGTGATTACTGGAAACAGTGGCTGCCCTTCCCATGGAGGACACACATGTCTGCCAATCTTTCTCCCCTTTTATGCTTGTCAGTCCTTGGAGTGAACCACTCATTCTTAATGTCACCAGTTCAACTGCAGGTGCCTGTTATGGTGCCATGCACATGACCTAGGAATGGGCAGGCTGATTCCAGGAACATCAGCTTGCTTTAATGATTTTTTCAAAACCATGTGTTATAATAGATAATGGGATTTAATAAGCTTACAGTTTAGGTAACAAACTAGTTCAACGACGCTTCTTTTTTCTCAACCCACTTTCATTGAACAACTATTTTCCAGGCTCCTTGTTATGGGTTAGGAACACCATCATGAACAAGTCAAACACAATTATCAGCCACGAGGAAACCTACTTTCCAGTGAAGAAAAGAGGCATTGATCAAATAATCACACAAATTGAAAAGCACACCCTTGATGAGAGGTAGAAGGTAAAACATAGTTTGCTGTCAAAGTCTCCTGGTGTCTTATCTAGTCTGACTATCAAGGAATCTTTGGAGAAATAACAGTCAGATGAGATCTTGGCACAGATAGGAGTTTACTTGGTGAACAGGGGAAGTAGAGGGGACAGCATGTGGGTCAGGTGTCACTGGCAGAGGGGACTCCATGGGCTGAGGTGCTGAAGTAAGCAGGGACATACCAAATTCAAGGAGGGGGAGGGAATTAACTGGCTGGAGCTAAAAGAGAGAACAAGGTGATGCTGGAGAGTAGAGGTGCCAAGATCATCCAAGGCCTCGAATCCCACCAAGAGAAAGCTCTTCAAAGGATTGAAGTGGTAGAGACTCCTGATCAGATTCATGTGGATTGTAGACAGCAGGGTGAGGCACCTACCACCACTGAGAAAACTCAAGGAAGAAGACCAGTAACATTGTCACTGGTGGCTTTGCAGAGACAAGGATAGCCTGGTGTACCAGGACATCAGTGGAATGGAGACAAGTAGGTGGATTCAGAGTAATTTTAGTGTGTAAAACTAACAGAAGTAGACAAGCAACTGAGCTGGAGGAGGAGTGACTAAGGAGCAAGAGGTTGCAAAAATGATTTCTAGATTCTTTCTTTGCTCCGTTGGGTGAATGATTCATTAATAAGCACATCATGAAAGCATACTCATTATTGGCTTCTTACATTGATCTATTACATTTCAAATAGATTTTTTATTGACACATAACAATTGTACATATTTGTGGGGTACATGTGTCTTTTGATACACATATGCAATGCATAATAAACAAATCAGGGTAATTGGGATATCCATCAAATATTTATCATTTTCATGTTTTGAGAATATTTCAATGTTATAAATCTTCTCTTCTAACTCTTTTGAAATATACTATAAATTTTTGTTAACTATATTCTCCCTCTGTGCTATCAAACACTAGAACTTATTCCTTCTATTTGACTATATTTTTTGTACCATTAATTGACCCCTCTTCATTCCCTTCTCTTTCCCTTTTCTTCCCTTTCCAGCCTCTGTTAACTACCACTGTACTTCCTACTTTCATGATATAAATTATTTTAGCTCCTTCATTTGCGTGAGAACAAGCAATATTTATCTTTCTGTGCCTGATTTATTTCATTTAATATAATGCTTTACAGTTTCATCCATGTGGCTGAAAATAATAGGATATCATTCGTTGAATGGCTGAATAATATTCCATTGTGTATATAAACCATGTTTTCTTTATCCCTTGATCCTTATGGATACTGAGGTTGATTCCATATTGTGAACAATGCTGCAATAAACATGGGAGGGCAGATAACTCTTGGACACACTAATTTCCTTTCTTTTGGATATATACCCAGCAGTGGGATTGCTGGATCATATAGTACACACATATTAAATCGGCCCTTTTTAATTTAGCAAATATTTGCCCTACTTAATCATTTTAGTCATATCCCTAGTGCCATATAAAGTACCAATTTTATTTGCAGTGAAGAAAGGTGAGCTTATGTTTCTCATCTCTACTCGTTTTAGTCACCTGGACTTCCATGACTTTCCAATGAACTGCAGAGGTCAACGTGTGTCATTTATTAAAGCACAAATGGAAAAGTGAATCCCTCATAAGACATCAGTCAGAAACTCACAGACAAATTTGGAACATGGATTGTGTTTTGTTTTTGGAGGTGGAAGATCCCACTGACATCACTGAAACCCCTAGATGGATACAGGAGCAGGTTAAGAAACAGTTCCAGGATTTTTTGGAAATGAAGGTGGATCTGAAGTGCTACCACTGCTCTTCCCTGAGCCCCCTCCATAATGGCCCTTTTCCTAGAGGGAACTTGGTTTTTTGGGAGCTGAAAGCTCAGTCCAGATCATCGTGTTTTCTGGGTGTTTATTGTGGGTGAACCCTTTCAAATGGAGGAAGAAACACACACAACACAACCCAGCTTGTCCACCAGATCCTCAAGCAGTCTTGAGGACTGAAGGCCTGATGCCAGGTGTCCAGAACGTCTCTTAGGACTTCTAGATAATATGACTCTTTGATTCTCTTTCTTAATCATTGTCTTCATGATTGTCCTCAAATTTATATTTTTGAGGCCCCCAAAACCCAGCTCTTTCCCTCACTCTTTTGCTGGAATATTTCTCACTGTCTCTCTCAGCTCACACACCAATGGGCTATGTGCCTTCTGGGGTAGAACTCATCCCATTAGGCTTCCATTTCACAAAGGTCAGCACATCATGTGTGATGCTTTAGTAAAATCTAATTAGTAGAATTTCACCTACCCCATTGTGAAAATTAACTGTTTACACACTTAATCCAGAAAACAACATTAAATGCTTGTCAAGTTTGGTTCAATTTACTTCCAAATCCCTCCCACCCAAGTTTCATGGGTTTCTGTGCAGCATTTTGTACAAGGACTAAGGCCAAAATGTTCTGCCAGAAGTATTTGTTTAAAAAAAAAATTCTGGTTGTTTGTTTTGTTTTGTGTGAGGATGTCAGCTCTAAGCCCTCTTCTGTTCCCAAGTTCCAACCATGTCTAAGTGCCATAGTGTAGCGAGAGGCATGAATAGCATCACCAGTGGAGTGACATCCATTCCATTGCCAGAATAAGAAAGCACATGATTGAAAGCTTAAGAAAATGACTGTGAATATGGTTCTCATACCTCTATTCTCAAATTTACAAACTTAAAATTGTGATTTCTCTGGATAATAAACCCAGAGATCCTATCTTATTTTTCTTTGCCTTCCTAGCACCAAATCCACTGCCTGGAACATACAACATGCTTGAGAAATGCTCTTGGAATTGGATGACAATAATATTGCTAATAAATCAAAATGCTAGATAACTTTAAAACAAAAAATGCTAACTATGTGCCAAACACTAAATGCTATGCATGAATCATCTTATCTATACTTCACAGTCACCTGACCAAACAGGTTTCATTATCAGCCCCGTTTTTTCAGCAGAGGACGTACAGTCTCAGAGTGGTTAGATTATTCACCCAAGTTCACACAGTAGCACAGTCAAGATTTAAGGGCAAATGTTGTCTCCAATATCTGGGATCTTAAGAGTGATGTCATATCTCATCTTCTTTATTATCTCCTATCAATGCAGTGTGTACTCAAAACCAATAACAACTTGTATTAGTTAGTCAAGTAAATAGCATTAAAATACATGATCTTCTCAAACATAAGAAAACTCGGGGAAGATAGAAGCAGAGTTTACCTCTTGAAAAACTCAATGATGAAAACTATTGAGACAAGAAAAAGAATAAAAATAATACATTCAGGAAGGAGAAATCTTAGGTAAAGCAACAGGAAGTGAGTAAGAAATCCATTTAACTAAAGAACTCTGGCCAAACTATGAGGGGAATGGTCATGGCAGAACCACATGCACACCGCCTCCACCTGGACAACATCCAATTATAATGGGCCTAAGCAAATCCATGGAGGAAAGAGAAGCAGAGAACTGAGAAAGCTTAAGATGTTCAGCTTTATCTTCTCTGGAAAAGAATTAATCAATATTTCCTTAAAAAAATGATTATTAATAACAAAGATAGTTCTAACACTTCAATATTTGGGGAGATTTACTCAAAGCAAATAATCTAAGAACAAATAGAAGTTGCACTCACAGAGATTTTCAATGACGTGTTATTTGTAATAAAATAGAGAGAATAAGGAAAACCTTATCAATCAAAGAGTAATTAAATTCTAGTAGAGTGAAATAACTATTGAAACTGTACTGTAACATGGAAAATGCTTATGCTGTTAATATGAAATGATCAAAGCAGAATTCTAATCACGTGTCTGCCATCTTTGAAAGTATATAGAAAGTTGCATGTGCAGAGATAAAAAGTTTAAAGAACACCCCTCCACACATGCATATTTCTTCCAACGCGGGAAGCAGCCTTGCACTTCATTTTTTCTGCTCTCCTTTCTAAATGTTCTGGCTGAGCTTATGCCACAGGCATCTGTAGCACAGACCAGATTTTTAATGAGCACATTTGAATGAAAGAACAAATGCATGAATGAGTTGCTTTCCCTTTTTCCCTTTTAAATCATTATGGTTTTGCTACATTGTCTGGTAAATCTGGAGCCCAGTGGCTTCCCAAGTTCCCTGTAAACATTTCCCGAGTCTCTTGGTTTAGTGAGTACATGCTTTGCCTTCCAAGACTGTGGCATGTCTTTCCAAGTTGGAAAACAGGCACTTTTCAAGGAAATCATTTTACAATATTAAAGATCTTCATCCAAATATTGCACAGAAAGATTACTCTGTATAACCCTAAGTGTCAGATAGAAACTCCCTAAATATTGGTATTGTAATTGGGTTTGCATTAAATGTATATATCCCGATTCTTATAGAATCAGAAATAAGAGAATCAAGTAACAGGGAGAGACAAGTTCTATCATTTAACCCTGTCTTTTAATTTTCTAGGTGAGTACATGGGTTTGAAGGGGTTGACTAATGTACCTAAAGCAACTTTGGTATTAATTTTAATCTCCACCTCTTAAAGGTCCAAAGTCTTCTTGCTGTGTTTGGCTGAAAAAAAAAATTAAAAATGAGGTGCCCTTGGCACTTAGATACCAGGAGAACAGAAGTAGATATCCAGATATTGGGCAGTAAGCACAGATGGTGCCTTTGTATGGGCATTGTGGGAGATGCAAAGAATCTGTCAATGGGCAAAGCCAGGGTGCAGGCAGCAAGAGAATTCTAAGTCCAAGCAGATCTCAACAGTACCTTCTATACTTGGTGCTGACCTGACACCAGGTACCAT